>LQNS02277998.1:5961600-5974107 GCA_001587735.2 Parhyale hawaiensis | reverse complement strand
GTCATCTATCTTCAGATGTGGATGCTGCGGTAAAGGTGTCCGAGACCGACTGACAATCATAGAATTGGTCTTACTGGCATTCAGCTTCATACTCCAGGCCGAGCACCATGCACTAATGTGCGACCGATCGATATTCAGAGAGCATACCTCTGCCAAGCAAGACAACGGTAACGATAAATTCGAATTGGCTCTGAGACCATGATTTTCTTTGTATCATCACCAAAATCTAATCATTTGTGTTTTTGATAGTATTAACAGTTTCTTAAACTTTCATGATGATCTGTTCATACCATATTTAGTTATTCTGTTAGCAAGCATTATGAAAAACATAAGTCAAACAAACAAATGAACGAACCGATCTGCACAAAAACTTAATCATTCAAGTCTTTTAACATTACCAACAACTCCTGTAAATTTCATAGAGATCCTTTCTTAATTTTTTGAGTTATAGTGCTAAAAAGCACAAAATAAAAAACAGTTATGAACGAATAAATAAATCATCACAAAAATTTGGTTATTTACTCTTCGTAATATACCCAGCAACTCATGTAAATGTCGTAAAAATCCGTTAATAACTTTTTGAATTGTGGCATTGAGAAAAATGAGACAGACAGACAAACAAACGGATGCTCGGATCGCCACCAAAAGTTAATAATCTGTTCTTCCTAACATACCTAACAATCCCTGTAAATTGCATCGAAATTCGTCCATAAATTTTTAAATTATCTTGATGACAGACAAACAGGAGGCAGACAGACTGACAAACCCGATGAAAACATAACCTCCTTGGCGGAGGTAAACATTGATTTGAGTACTACAAAATTAGTGTAAAACTAAAGAGAGGTTACAACAATTTCTTAGCAATTTGAACGCCACTATACAACTTTTAAATAGGTGATGCTCACTGTGTATTTTCACTGACCCCTGAGATGTTTAAAACTGAGGGGTAGAAAGCAGGAAAGGAGTGACGAACCATATCTGTGGTGTGGACATCATGACAGCTAAGTGTGCCTCGTGCATGGTAAACTATAAGTGAGGTAGCTACCACCATGCACGGTAAACTATAAGTGAGGTAGCTACCACCATGCATGGTAAACTATAAGCGAGGTAGTTACCACCATGCACGGTAAACTATAAGTGAGGTAGCTACCACCATGCATGGTAAACTATAAGTGAGGTAGCTACCACCATGCATGGTAAACTATAAGTGAGGTAGTTTCACTTTTAGGAAAACTTTCCTCTTGAGTCACCCTGTGGAAGAGCATTACCCTCATGACGTCACTTGGTTTTATGAATAGCAATGACATTGATTGGAGGCCCAGTTTAGACTATACGAGCATGTGACCCGTCGAAGCGCTGAGATTGGTTCATGATGGCGACATGGCTTGTGATATCACATTGGTGATAATGACGATAAAACATGATAAAAATGGTTTGCAAGTATTTATTTTATTATCTTAGAGACTAACCCTTCATCGAATACTAGGTTATCATATTTGCATTCCAGTATTAGCTCTTAACCCATTGCGGGCACCAAGATACCGTATGCATCGGCCGAATTTGGATACTGGCTGTATTTTTTAATGTATTCCAATGTTTGCTCTTAATCCATGACTCATATGTTATTATCATTAATATTACTATTATAAGCACTATTAATGTGATATCATGCACAGAAGAGATAACTTTGCCTTGAGATACCATGGAGGTGTACCCGGCACTATGGTAACTTCAATAATTGTACCACAATTAGCTAAGACTTCGCCTTTTTTCTCCAGTGTTCTGCTACAGTCACATTTGAAAAATTTAATTGGACATTTGAAACATGAATAAACTCCAGAAATCGATATGCTGCCTGTATCCATGCTTCTTCTACTTTACTTTAACGTATTGACGCTGCGCTTGAGGTTATAAAGATCTATATAAATTTATCGTTAATCAATAGGATTCTAACTTCCTTTTTTCTATTCTCGTTTCCCCAGTCCTCTATATCTACTAACATAATGGCAATAGCTCATAGAGGGCCGGGGAGTAAGTTCTGGTGTCTCTTTGGGAATGGGCCTCTTGGTTCGTCTACTGCCGCCTATCTAATCTAATCTAATCAGTTAAGTCGAGCCCAGTTTATTGGCAAGGGATCTGTGTGTTTCAAGTCGTTTTCAAAGGGGTGCGTAGAAACTGTAGTTAGGGAATCACTGGTTCAATACATGACCAGGAATCGTTGATACAGTACGGGGTGATGAAAAGTTCAGTACTGAGGACCAATTGTGAGCTGAACGTATTCCTAGAGGCATATTTGATTAGACGCCAAAATTAAGCCTCGGATGCTTGATTTGTTCCTAACTCCTGGCAGGCGCTCTGGTTTCAACCCGCTCGAGTTTCGGGTATTGACCTTGCATCGGTTACTCATGAGGCTTCTAGAAACTCAATCTTACTCCGTAAAATGGAGCTTATGGCAGGTCCAACGTAAAGGAGTTTGTTCCAGCTCTTGTGCCACGTTTCAGAGTGGTAAAGCCAAAGCTTTTGGTTGAGTTTCTGAAAAGTCGAGCCTATAAAGCTCAATTTTGAATCTCGATCGAACATACCTTAACTTAAGTGTCTTCGAGCAACGTGCACAAGGTGATAGAAACGAAGAGAGAAGGAGTATATCTTTATTAAGCGGCAGTGTAGAGAAAACTCGATGAAAGGCTAAAAGATGTACGAAATAAAAATACATCGCATTGACAGAGATATAGGTACCTATTTACAATATTTGGTGTAATCGGCGTACTTTTCTACATATCGGCTGAACAATAGTTTTGTATTCTCCACCATACCGTAGAAGTGGATCCATAGGGCAACAGGTGCCCACCTCTCCAAGTTATTCAATGGCTAAAGAACTGGTTTGCTTATTATCTGGCGATGAGACCATGGTTGAAGTACGCTAGTGTGCGCTATAAGATTATTGCAACCATTGATGAAACGTTTTAGTTTTTAGCCAAGGATGGCCTTGATGCTCGGGAATCTACTGCTATAGCGTTTTTGCTGTTCAGTGTTCACATGAGGGCACTTGCCTAACGGTCGGGAGGATACAGTTGTCATAAATCTTCTATCTATGTCACTGCGGCTCAGATAATGAGCGGTCGACTGCGGCCGTGCACTGGTTATTTGCTCAAGGGGAGATGTATTGAATCTTCAGCACGAACCAGAACATTTGGGCTCCTATATGCGGTATGTGTGGTGCCATAGATAACTTAACCTTTACTTCTACTGTGAACGTAACAGCTCTACTCTGAGCGGTACGGAGCCTCTCATCCAGAGATTTTTCAACACGCTCTTCTACATCATTTCAGCCTAATTTACTTTCCTTGCAACTTAATTAATAAATAAACAATTGTGATATAAGTTAATCTCTTGATTTGTACGATCTTTATTTGTCGATACTTCTAATTCGTTCAAAATTGTGACATCGTTGCTATTAGTTTGAATTCTTATCCCCATTGAAAATTTAATGTTTTGTGGATATCTACACCAAATTCTTTTTCTTTATTTTTCACAAATATCAGCAATTTATATATATATATAAATAGATCCGTGAAGTTCAGCTGTAGAATCATAATATATTAAATTGATTTGTAGAAAGCTACCCCTAATATGTACATGAACTTTCTGTAAACTTGTGTAAGAAAATTTACGAACTTTTGTTGGTAAATTTATTTGTTCCTAATTTGGTTTAATCCCGTAGTTCGTTTTCTTTATTGTCACAGCGCATTCCCACTAAATTAAGGAATGCACCTGTATTTGCTAAAATAAAATAAGAATTCAGTTCTGCTGATGCGCATAATTGTACATGAAGCACTAAACTCTAAGTTAAACTTATTATTAAACTTATGATAAATCCAACAGCAAGCGTTTGTCCCTAATAATAGTTCTTTGAACTAATTAGGGGCTTCATACTTGCGTCTTTTGAGCTTGAATTACATCTAATAATTGATACCTCCACTACAGGTCTTTAAATTTTGTACAAGTTTCAATAAAATTTCATCATTATTATTATTTTTCTGAGAAATCGCTTGGTTATCGGCTGCGAGAAAGGCTTTACTACCAACAATTGGAATTATTTCCTGCTACAGGTATTCCTCGATGTACTGCAGACCCCCCTTGATATGTAATTCTATTATTTAGAGGATGTGGGTGCGTTAGTATAACTAGGAATGTAATAATAATTTTATAATAGTAGTTATTTATGTCAAAATTTTACTGACAGTTACTCGATACTCGTACCTACTCTACATTTAAAAGCATAATTATCGAAAGGAGTTGGAAATATAAATGTTTGTCCTAAATAATATAGACGTATTAAACGAGTGGGTATGACAACCTGTAAAACTATTCTACGGCACAGGACTGAGTTTGAGGTTGTCTCATGGCTAATCGTTTTGTAATCAACGTTAGAAACTCAACCAAAAGTCCGAAGACAACGGCAAGTTTAACTTCTTGAGATTAGCTTCTCTCCGTGGAACTGTTTCCATCGAGGACGTACAGTATTAACACACTTCACTAATGGCGGTGGATTCGCTGTTCATGGATGTGCCGTTGGAAATTTGGTTGTCCTTCAGAGGCGAGGACCGATCCCTACCACGCTCGGATGAATATCCCCTCTGGTTACGAGGGTTGGTACTAGGCTTCGCTTGGTTCCGTGGGTAGGTGCTAGGGACACCTTGATAAGGCGGCATGCGACCTTTGTAACCGAACTTTGAGTAGAAAGACGATGTGAGGTCAAGTGATACATCCTGCAGATCTCTTTCTTTACGGCTGCGAACGCATTGCTTCAGTTTGACGTAGACCACACAAACCAGAACTACGAGGAAAATGACGACCATGATGGAGACTATTGTGAGTACCCTGAAGTTGCTCGATTCCAAAGCCTGTAAATAAAAGAAAACAAAACTTGCTTTCAACCTACAAATACAGTGATAATATCCCTACAAAGCCAATCTTGTTTTCAAACACTGGCATCCCGTATTGGGAAACCGGAGTTTTGGTTGGCCTTCTTAGGCTTAATTGCGTATATGATTAGATATACAAAGATGGACCAACCAACGGACAGGAGCTCATTTCTGGAGAGGAAAATAAAACTATACATGGAGCTCCTCTGAGTATCCTGCTCCAGCCCCGCAGTCAAATTCTTCCCGTAAAGTGCAAGAAAATGGTACTATAAGACAGTGCAAAGAGGTTCCACAGTTTCTAATGGCATCTTCTATTCGCTCACGGCAATGGTGATAATCTAATCCAATGAGCTCTAGCTTTTCCCTCACTTTTTACAGATCACTTCTTTCTACGCGTTGCCCTGAATAACAAGCGGAAAGCGAGAAATTATTATCACCCGCGAGCAAAGTGAGAGAGATGATAATGTTTTCGTTGAAGAGTTAAGTATGTATGTTTGTATATTTATATATTTGTACATATATTTGTATATTTGTCTGTCCACCCAATAAGTGGTCGAAGGAGTTTAGCTATGTTCATGATCTTTTGCAGGGAGTCTGATGGATTGCCCTCGATATGACCCATGCCAAAAAACTGGGAATAACTGGCCTTAAACATTGACGGACATGAAATTCGTTCTATACCCAGAAACAAGAAGAAGGAGTTGAGCTTGGCTCATGATTTTTTGCAGGGAGTCTGGTGGGCTGTCTTCGATGTCATCCATGCAAAAAAGAAAAAAATAGAATTAGTTGGCCATAAAAATGACGGCAATTAAAGTTACTTTCCACCCAGAAACAGGTAGGAGTTGAGCTATGTTCAGTATTTTTTGTAGGAAGTGTGGTGGGCTGTCCTCGATGTGACCCATGCCAGAAAACTAGGATTAGCTGGCCATGGCCATAAAAAAATTACGCCGAGGAAATTTGCTCCCACCGCGGATGATGGTCATACGCCACTAGGCGTTCTAGTTATATTTAGGGCAACCGGCTTGCAGTGAACGCCTGCAACTCCATCTGAACTGGCGAATCAATTCACACTTTTGATATTTCGGGTAAAGTGAAGCTCATGAAATTAGATAAAACAGCAAAAAGTTGGCGATTTGAACATTAAAGTGCAAGACCCTCACCTCGACTTCCAAGTTTCGGACTCGTACGCTGAAGTGGGCCTCGGCAAAGCTGGAAAGGCCGCCCTTGTTGCCGCTCTCGTCCTCCATCATCATTGCAAAGTAGATCACGTGGTCCGTCTCAAGGTGTTCTAAAGATAGATCCTCCAGCTGCACAAGAAAAAGGATATTCTATGTTCTAAAGAGAACCCGAAAATAAAACAAGCACCGCATAATACGAATTAGGATAAAGACTAGTGATTCTTGCAAGGGAAATATGCCTGGCATGCTAAATCAGCTGAGTCATGACTAGGGCTAGTGCTCGCGCTAGAGAAAACCTCCGTGATATGATAAATAAGCTAAAGCACAATTAATAATCAGGTGCAGGAGACTGTGTTGCCTACCCTACTTTGGAAGGAACCATATATTTCTCTGCACTTTACTCTTATTAGGATATAATAGTAATTAACTACTTGAGCATATTAAGCTACTGTAGCATATACGAGTACATGAGTCAACTTTTGCATGCATTATTCTCTAAAGAATTAGAGAGCCAGCGCTGTCAAAAATGACAGCACAGAATCTGTGAAAATTGTTCTTCGTTGATCATACTTTCGTCACTAATATACATCTGAAAGCTACGCTACAACGGCCAACAAAATTTTCCTAAGAGATGAATGCTTTTTCACTTTTGATTCATCAGAGCAACACACTCCTTCCTTCCTTTAGATGACGAGTGAAAAAAAATCTGTTTATAGTACCAAGCAGAGAAGCAGCACTGAATGTAATTAAATGCCTTGTCGCTTAGCCTGTACACCTCTTCACACAACTTCAGTGCATCGAAATATTTGTGCTCAAGCGATAACTGCTTCGTAAATGGAAGATGCCAAGCTGGAAAAAATCATTACTACGCCTACTGAACGGTAAAGTGAAAGTTTACAGTTTACCTTGGTCTACTGCACGGTGAAAAACTGCTTCTCCTGTGCTGCATTGAGTAAATTATATGTAATGAACTGAAAACAAATATAGTTTCTATGTATTGAGAAAGTAATAAAAATCAGACTCTAAAGAACGCTGGGAGAAGCTGCGAGTAGCTTCATTGTTTGGATGCCAACGTTGGCCGGGCATGAAATTCAATTATAATGATTCTTACTTCGGCCACCTCTCAGTCTAATTTTTGTCAATCGGTCTCCATCAAAACGTAACATAAATATAAAATCTGCAACCTGGGCTATTTTTCGTCTGTTTCGAAAAGAACGTAACACGAAAGATAAAAACATTTAAATATACAAACACACGACGGTATTTATTATCTTGTCTTGATTGTCATTTCTAATCTAACGATGCGACATATGCGTAACTAGAGGCTACAGTGATTAAACCAATTAATTAGTTTGACTTCGAAGAGCTGTCACAAAAGTTTTCGTATTAGAACCCACCCAGATATACGATTTTCTGATCACTCAGTGAATTAGAAGAAATATAATAATACATATCGTTACATTCATAAGCTATTCTAATGTATTCACGCAGACAATGAACCACTGGACTGTACTCACAATAATAATGCGGGACTGGACTGTACTCACAATAACAGTGCGGGACCGGACTGTACTTACAATAATAATGCAGGTCTGGACTGTACTCACAATAATAGTAAGCGACTGGACTGTCATGGCTTCTTGGGGGGCGAGGGCCCCCTCTCTCACTTGGTTTCCCTCAGTCACCAGAGTAGCTCGTGAAAATTCGTTTCTGAGAAGCGACTGGCGGCTGTTGTAGCGCAGTTCGATCTTAGCAGCTGTAAAAAAATAATCTTAGCGCTTTAAAGGGTCATATTTCACACTTCCTTAATTCTATAACAAGTTCACTTGGGCCCAACCCAATCAGGAAATTAAGGACAAACATCTGATATTGTTTAATGTGCTCTCATTTAGCCAACGATTACTTGCCTAAGTTTTCTTACAGGGAATTTACGTTCCCAATCTTCGTCACATGAAAATTGTGTGCCAGGCAAGTAACTCTGCCGAATGATGACAATATTTAATTTTCCACAGACAACTCGAAATAAATGCTTCAGTCCGTGCTGATATTCATGGCCCGCTGCTACAGGGGCTTGCGGCTTGCACACGTTGTTTCCGGCAGAACAGCTGGACCTCTCACCACAAGCGTCAAAGAATTACTTGGCCCCGAACCGAACACTGGCGACTATGACCGTCGGCCTCGGACACAGCTGGGCACAGGAAAGAATCAGAATCTGTTTACTGTACAGACCAGCTTTCGATTTGCTACAGTGAGCTGCAAGTATTATCGCTGGTTTCATAAAATAAATTATTTTTTATTTAAATTTAGTATTAAAATTCTCGTGCGACGAAGTTGTCATGTGGAAGCCTAAAAAAAATTCAAATGAAATTGTCTGAGTTTATACTGTAGGTATGTACTCGAACTCGGAACCAGGGAAGAGTAGGCAAAAAATTACGCGGAAATATCTCAAATGAAATAAAAATCAAACAAGTCAAGAAGACTTAATTAAATCTTGAGCTACAAAAGAAGTTGTTTTAAAAGTTATTGTGATTAGTACTCAAAACAAAAAAGGAAATTATCCATGTGTTACCTACTTACCTTACCTAAGCATGCGCTGCGAAACAAAGAAGAAAAGAAAGAAAGACATGCAGTATTTTATTTTGAGCCAAAAGGAGGAGCCTATTCAGCAGCAAGCAAGGAGTATGAAGTGTAGGAAAAACTTGAGTAGGAAAAAAAAAGAAACGAGCATGCAAAAAAAAGCAGAGACGAGCCAAAGGGCAAATTGAGGCTAAGTTACTCAATGAGGTCCCATGAGAAGAGATTATTTCCAGGTTAGTCCACTGAAACAAAATATGTGCACGAACAGACCTAATCTCCAGATTACTCCAGTGAAGAGATCATCCTCTGGTCAACCCACTGAAAGGAAAGAACAAGCCTGTATCGAGTAGAGATGATCCCCAAAATTCCCCACCGAAAAAACCAAACCTGTGCCGAGTAGAGATGATCCCCATGTTTCCCACTAAAAAAAACTGTGCCGAGAATAGATCAACCCCACCTCAGTCCACTTAAAACACCAAACCTGTGCTCAAGAAGAAATAATTCCAGGTTAGCTCACTGAGAAAAAAAAAACAACAAACCTGTGCCCGTGAAGAGATCATCCCCAGGGCTGGTCCACTGGAGCTCCACAGCTGGCTTGCTGTAGTGTACCCTGGTAACGATGAGGTCCTTCACGCGACCGGGGGCTATGAGATCCGTAGTAGAGAATTCCACTAGCTGAAACGATCATCACACTCTCATTTACTGGTGAATATAACGAACGTCTTGGTACATCGTGTTGAAACTGTTCGTGGATTTCAGCAATAGATTTTGTCTTGTTTTCAGAGTGTGCTGATGACTTGGCCTGAGTACAGTGGCCCTCTGTCAAATACAGTACAGTATGTCTGCAGAGGGATGTTCGAATACCGCTAATACACAGTGAAAGTGTCTTGGTTTTAACCTTGAAAAGTTTGTCGTGTGAAAGTAAAATCCCTCAGCTGTGGCCGAACCGCACGTGTGTGGGGTGCAAGTATTTAGATTATTTGCCAGTTGTACTTCAGAACTTCCAGTACTGCACAGCTATGCATTTTAGCAATGAAAAGTGATCCTTCAGAAGCGATTAGGGATGTCAAACTGTACATGCCCGGCAGTTCAGATTGATGATGTCATTGGAAAAATGACGTCACAATGAAATCCATTTCCTGAAAAGTGACAATCTTTTTGCATGAAAACTCTATCTTTGTCCAGGTGGGAATTGAAATGATTACGTTACTGTTTGAATATTAACATTTTGTTTTACAATGCTACCCTTCGGTGCGTTGTGAGAAGGACAGTCTGCAGATGGCCTCAAAATTACGTAGGCGATGGCAATACCGTCGCTCCGTCGGCATCGGAACCAAAAATCGCCAATTTTCATCGGCGATGATCTACGATGAAATAACCATCGCCGATGGTCATCGTAGGGCGTCACAATCGGCGATGGACCATCGCATTAACACAGTTTAAAAATGCAAACATCTCAGACCACAAACATCGAATAAAAGCAGCATCTGTTATAACCTCGGCCTGTGTGCGATTTTCAAACCAGTAATACTGTTCCTAGCTGATAAAAGGTGCGAAATGTAAGGCCCAGGTTATTAATTGACATTGTTAGATCTGGGAAATGCATTAAAATAAACTTTGTAACCCCCTCTTTGTTTCATTGTTGTAAAAATAAATGAATATTTTAAACTCGTAAGGCTGCTGTTCTGTAGTTTATGCCTTATTTCATCGGCTTCGGAAGTACAACCGATGGCGATGCCCATCGTATGCCATCGCCGATGGCATGTTCAGTCATTTTATCGGACCATTTCTTCCTCATAACACCATCGCCGATGGAGAAAATGGCCATCGCCGATTGTTTGATACGATTTCCATTGGACCATCGCTATCGCCGATGGATTTTTGCAATGTTCCATCGTAACATCGAAGTTTTTACGATGGCGATGGTCTACACACCATCAACATCGTATAATCGCCAATGGCCATCGTGCCAGGCTCTGGATCTGAGCTCCCATAATACACTTCGGCGTTTAGAACTAATGCAATAAAATACCTTAGGTGTATGAACTTACATCGATTCTCTCCACAATCCTGGAAAGATGGAAGTTTCCAGGCTTTGCCAGGAGCTTCAGTGCACTGTAGTCCGGAGGAGCGGTTGCTTTGGAGTCAGCCCAGTAAGCTTCGTTCTCCTCAGCCTCACCAGCGTCCTTGCCATGTTTAGGGGGAGGAAACGTAGCCCCTGCTGGAACCCTGAATTTTGACTCAGGGTCTTCCACATCGGGTAGGAGCTGGGCCCGAGAGCCAGAGAGTGGAGTAACAGGAGCGGATCCAGACCCTGGCAAATACATACAGTTATTTGATAAGATTCTAAAATCTAATGACTTAAAATGAATAACAGAATCGTGTCAAGTGTAAAAAATGAGGAGACGGCAATGAAAGTAACCGAAGAGCAAGTCTTAGTTCAATAAATAATTATGGGCCAGCACTTTAATTCCCGTTAAACATCTGCGCAAGTCTTCAGGAATTTAAAATAATCTGACAATCTGAAGAAGAAATTTATTTCTCTGACATAAACAACTTCAGCTCACATTTTCAAGACGTGTTTAGCTTGCCACTGGTGATTCTGTGTTTCATTTTATAGAAGCCTTAAACATTTAAGCTCCCATGCAAATGAAGTGTAAACTTTTACAATAAAAAATTATTTTATAGGCTTGGTCTGACCCACAATTTGAAAATTCTAAGATCATTACAATACGTGGTCTGCCAAACAGATGATGCCTTCCTATTCTGAAGATAGCGAAAATACGTTTCTAGTTCGTCAGAATTGTCGCAAAGAGCTGCCGTCGTGTTGACAATTAACGGCATGCGGTAGGAAAGCGGAGCTGTATGGACGACAGTGATATGTTCGTCCGCGTCCACAGGGCAATGTCTTTTCTAGGCTTAGGGCTCAGTGTATGCCAGAGAGCCGTAATGTTATGCTGCAGGCTGTAGGTTTATGCAGGAACCCTACTTATCTTTTTTTTTTCATAGAAGCATCACTGTAGGAATTGTTTTAACGCATGCCATATAATGAGTGAATTAGAATGCACGGGGTTTGAAGGCTCTTCGATCTACCAAACTAATAACAACCAGGATATACATTACCTTCCAGTACATGTTATTTACACTTGCAGCTGTCATATCGTATTTACTGTTAATCCAGATTCAGATTTAGTTTGAGTAGTGCCAAAACGAAGCCCACAATCCAGATTCATATTTAGCTTGAGTACTACCGAAATGAAGACAACAATCCACATCGAGATTTGGGAGCAGCTTTATCTCTAGCTAATGTCGACACGGAGAGCGATTGATTGATCGGCGAAAGGAGGACTTTGAGACTTGACTTATCCAAAACTTCAGACAAGCGCGTTGGCCTGTCACAATCCAATTGAATTTCAGGAGTTGACGCTAAATTGATGACGCATAATGCAGGGGCCACACTGGGCATTCATCCTTGCAACTTGCTGTCAGGAAGCGCAGCTCGTACGTCTTCGAGCAGCAAAATTGTTGAAAGCAACAGACAAGTTGCGCCTACGTGGCGAAAGGTCGCTTGAGGTTTTCTATGGGCAACCAGTTGGTCGTACAGCCGCGTGATCGAATTTGTATTTACAGTATGATTCTGACTGCTTTTTAAAACCGCCTTTTTTGTCATTTGTAAAGTGTTTTTAGTTACTTATCCTACGAACTGAGATGAAATCAAAGATCTGTTCACATTGTGGCGTTTTCGCTCATCGCTGCAAATTTCTACTGTCAAATCGCAGCTCTGTGCGTTTTCGCGGGCGTCCATTTTGATACTTCCGCGCGATTTC
>LQNS02277998.1:5942490-5961590 GCA_001587735.2 Parhyale hawaiensis | reverse complement strand
GCAAATTTCTACTGTCAAATCGCAGCTCTGTGCGTTTTCGCGGGCGTCCATTTTGATACTTCCGCGCGATTTCGGCAGCAAACAAAGCAGGTTCATCCGCAAAACGAATAAACTAGGCGTTCCATGAGGCATTCTTGTTTCTTTAAAGACATTTTGAAAGCCTTTAAGCCAGTCTGATTTCTATTTCACTGCAAATTTGAAGAGAAATAGGAAACTTTACTACAGTAGTGACACTTGCGGAGAATACTAAGCTGACGGTAAACATTTTATCGCCGTTTTGTGAACACAGTTGTGTTTATATTCGTAGATAAAATAAATGTTAGAACCCTTTGCACTACCTCTGGGGAACAGAAGATTATCGAGTTACCTTTACTTGTCAATCATTTTTGGAGTTGCTCTGCAAGCCAGTCAATTAATTTGATTGAATGTATTGCCGCACCCTCGAAAGCACGACCGCGTTGTCAAGAAAAGTATGAAAATGTTAACCTAAGCTCACTTAGTAGAACGGACATCACTGTAGCACGATATAACTAGTATCTGAATTTACAGTGATTGTTTATTCCTAGTTGTATCGACACTAGAAGTAAAATAAAGTATAGCAAGTGAGAAAAACTGCAGTTTCTTTGGATCAAGAAGCATGAGCAACGAAGTTCAGCGGAACATGTGCGTGGTAGTCTGGACGGGACTTTGTATGGCGGAAGACCAGCTTCCCGTCGCTAGTGTGTCACCTACAGTCGTTCCGATACACAACAAAGATTTTTGAGTGAGTTGCGCGTTGCTCGTACGAATGCCTAGTGTGTCCCCTGCATAAGACTTCCGTATACCCAATTTTCCCTCTTAAAATAGCGTTTTCTAGCTGCCGGCTCATCGTAATCGGCTTGCCTCAAGCACTAACAACACGATTCAAATTGGTAATTCAGTGGAAGTGCCATACTAGATAAATCTCGATGTATTAACTTTGTCGATCAAAAACTCCCTAAAATTTCAACTAAACCCATTTGATTGCGGGGACCAAGAGAAATGGATCCTTTGTTCCAAGTATAGTAAATACGGTATTTACATGCGAAAAATTCGCCAATGAAACTGTTCTGCAGTTGCACCGTATGTGCACTACATGTATGCTGTCTGTGTTCTGGATGTGTGCTGTATGTGTTCTGTGTATGTCCTGTACGTGTACTATATGTGTACCGTAGGTGTATTATGTATCTACTTTGTGCGTACTATAAGAAGAACTTTCTTCTGTTGGTCTCTAAATATTTTGTGCCTCATGTCATTAGGTCAAAAAGTTAAACATCGAGTCCGTTTGATCAGATGCCGTCAACAGCGGCGCGCTGCTGACCTTGTGCTTTCCGATCGGCGTTGGCACAATTAGGGCGCGTTCGTTTGGGTCATCAGCGTCGACCTAAGCCAAGTCAGCTGGGCTCAACTTGTCTGGACCTACAGACACGAACTTTGGCTTCGTTACTCTGAATCGTGTTGCAGCTGCTGCAAGCCACTCAGCTATGTCGAGCCGACTCAAGTCTGCATTACATGGAGTAAGACTGAGTTCTTGGAAGTCCCACTGTTAATCAACGGGTCGATACAAACTCACCTGTGTGAAGTTTCAGTAAGTCGAGCCTCGAAGGCTTAATTTCTCTACCCAATCAGAGGCGCTCTTAGTTACATTAACTAGAGCTGTCGTTGTATTTATGAAAGTAATCTGCCGGTCTAGCAGAAACCAAAGTCCTGAACTGCAAATCGGAACAGTCGTAACTTCCTCAACTCTCGTAATTCGAACGCTCTCGGGAATGATCTCAAACCGAACTACGGGTCAAGGCGGCCTATCAAAGACTTCCCAAACCAGAGTAGGCTACTCTCTGAGCAGAGCAGCGATACCCCAAACCAGAGTAGGCTACTCTCTGAGCAGAGCAGCGATACCCTAAACCAGAGTAGGCTACTCTCTGAGTAGAGCAGCGATACCCCAAACCAGAGTAGGCTACTCTCTGAGTTGAGCAATGATACCTCAAACCAGAGTAGGCTACTCTCTGAGTAGAGCAGCGATACCCCAAACCACAGTAGGCTACTCTCTGAGCAGAGCAGCGATACCCCAAACCAGAGTAGGCTACACACTGAGCAGAGCAGCGATACCCCAAACCAGAGTAGGCTACACTCTGAGTAGAGCAGCGATACCCCAAACCAGAGTAGGCTACTCTCTGAGCAGAGCAGCGATACCCCAAACCAGAGTAGGCTACTCTCTGAGCAGAGCAGCGATACTCCAAACCAGAGTAGGCTACTCTCTGAGCAGAGCAGCGATACCCCAAACCAGAGTAGGCTACTCTCTGAGCAGAGCAGCGATACCCCAAACCAGAGTAGGCTACTCTCTAAGCAGAGCAGCGATACCCCAAACCAGAGAAGGCTACACACTGAGCAGAGCAGAGACGACGGAGCAGCCGGTGGGGACGATCAGCTGGCCAGACTTGCGAATGTCAGCGGGACCGTTGAATTCCTTGGCGGATTCATCCACATTCTCTGCGAAAGATAGGTTTGATAAGTTTATTACATACAGATAAAACATTACAATAATGAAAACTTTCCGAGTTCCATTTACGTACAGTAGTATATCTGCTTAACCCATAAAAAAGTAGTGGAACTTTTTGGGTAACAAGTAGTAATTAGACTAGTACAATTGCATAACATAATCTTAATACCGCTTTTTAAAGACGTCATTAGATATAGGATCTAATAGTTGTGTTGGAATTCGATTAACAAGTGATACTGTTTGGAAGATAGTTGAACGTTTCTCTACATCAACACGCACATTTGGAAGATTGAGAATGGAGCCTCTCATCTCGTAGTTTTGATGGGGTATGAGTAATCCGTGATATTGTTGAAAGACAAGAGGATGGCTATGTATGAGCGATCGGAAAAATGAAAGATGCGAATAATTATACACATCTTGAAGTTGCAACATTTGTAAATCGCGGTACATATCACTACGATTCATTAACGGTAAATTATTTCGATCTCGTTTAACGCGAAGTATTTGCCTTAGTATATTATTTTGCAAGACTTCTAGTTTATGATTGTAACAATTAGGGGCTGCACCCCAGATGATAATATTTTGAATTAACAAGGAATAAGCTAATGAATAGTAAATTTGTTTCAACTAATCACGATTGACATAAATAGACACTGCATATATTATACCATGAACTCTACTGAGCTTTTGGCCTAACTCTTCAATGTGGGCTTTGAAATAAAGTTTATCATCAAGAACCAAACGAAGATATCGAAACTGAGACAACCATTCCAATTCATTACCGTTGAAATGAATCGTCGGTAAGTCAGGACGAGAACGTGGAGTGAATAACATCAGCTTAGTTTTATCCTCATGGGCAATCAATCTATTTTGAATTAACCATTGTGACAATTTACTTAGAACATGTTGAATATCAGTTATGGCTGAGAGAAAATTGCATTTAGTAGTGTAGAACACTGCATCATCTGCAAACAGAACACATTTCATACCAAGAGTAGTTATATCATTAATAAAAATGTTGAAGACAACAGTCCTAACGCCCTTCCTTGAAGGACTCCAATTTTAATGGGTAAAACTTGAGATTTAACAGCATTACATACTACATATTAGTCACGATTCGATAAGTAGCTTGCCAATAATGCATTCACTGTCCGACGAATACCATAGTGTTGAAGTTTTTTTAACAAGAATTGGCTATCAACAGTGTCAAAAGCCTTCCCCATGTCTAAGAAAAAGCAAATGCCATATGATTCATCATGAAAACACTGTAATATATCAGTCACTAGATGAAATATCGCCAATATAGTATTAGATTTTGCACGAAAGCCAAATTGTTGGCTGGAAATTACATTATGAATCTCAAGGAAGTCGGTTAACGTAAGAAGCGGTTACCATAAAATAGTGGATGATAACATTACCTGCACAATGGAAATGCAGCTTTGTACATTGATTCCATTGGATATGCAGATTACGAATATTATTCCGATACATATTAAACATAAGTTGAAAGCGTAGGCAAGACCTACCCAAAATGACACATACTAATTTAGTAGTAATATTTTTCTTATCTGCCATGTCTATAACATATAACCATCATCATGCCTAATCATGACTATAATGTACTAAGCTCTTTCAATAACTTTAAATTATTCAGAAACTGATAAATAACTTGATTATGCCAAACCTCAGTGTTTTCTGTAGATGTTATTTATCTAACTTGAAATAAATGGTAAGGCTGTGAGCTGCCTTACTGGATATTTTCAGGTGCGAGTGGGACTATTGATCAGCGAGATATTTATATATAGAGATAGATAGAAACGTACCTTTAGGAGGCACCAAGAGAAGGTCAGCGAGATGAACCTCAGTTTCACCTTCGTTATCAAGGAAATACAAAGGGAGCGCTGTTCTATGGGGGTCATCGCTCCCATCACTCTTGCACAGTGCCCGCACGTCGAACGAGCTGGCGTTCCTGTTGATGAATAAAATAAAAATGATAATATTTTCTATCGGATTCAAATCCGGAGACTGGCTGGGCCATTCTAGTTGAACCATTACTTCGCTGTTTTCACCATATGTTTTGGGCCGTTGTTCTGCTGAACAACGAATTCTTGCGGTAGCCCGAGTTTCTGAACCGACGCATGGAAATGTTCCCTCAAAATGTTCTGATACATATGATCGTCCATTCTCCCTTCTATGATATGAATGTTGCCTGTTCCATGTGATGAAAAGCATCCCCAAAGCATAACGTTACAATCGAAAAATTTCACAGTGGGAATGTTTTTTTTTTTGTGTGTGTGTGTGTGTGTTTGTGTGTGTGAATGCCGTTCCGTCCTCCCTCCACACACGGTTCGTTGAATTTCGTCCAAATAGCTCTATTTTAGTCTCATCCGACCAGTACACGTTTTCCCAGAACGACTAACACTTGTCCCTGTGCTGACGGACAAATTTCAGACGAGCTTCCCATTTTCGTTGCGACAGCAGGGTAGTTTTGTGAAGAGTTCGAGAACGTAAACGGTTTTGGTGCAGCTCGTGGCTTATTGTACGAAAGCTAATTAAGGCTTGTCCTTGCTGCTAGCAAGCCCTATTGGAGCTTTTTACGAGTAATCGTGGGATTTTTGGACACTTTCCTGCCATTTTTCTTGAAGCTCTCGGGGAACTCTTCCGTAGCTTGCCAGATCTAAGTTGGTTTTCGACGGCTTCCAAACTTTTAAACCTTATGTTAATGACCCGATGGTGGTATATGGTAGTTTGACTGTCTGTGATATTTAGCTATAACCTTTCTTGGATTTCCATTCTTTAATAATCAACTCTTTGCAGAATTCGTAAGCTCCTTGTTTTTGACATGGTTACAACCTTCTTCTAAGATGTTGCACAAAATCATGACCCCAGGGTTATCCACGCTGATGTCAACCTGAGGCTAAAATTTGAAAATTCACCGAAACTAGCTTTTATATATACCAAATTAAAGCTGAAGACCTCTACTTTAAGAATGTGAAAAAAACTCAAAAATATTTAACCAAATTTTCTTAACCAAATTCTAAAATTTGAACCATTACGGTACGGAAAAAACCTCTCCCTCACTGAATCTACGTTCTACAAGACGAGAGATGGGAGCGAAATGGAGAGATAGCAAATTTTAAGAGATCTTAGGGTGAGAATACATGATAATGCCACTTTTGAAGATCAAGTGGCTCGAGTTGTTCCTATAGGCAAGAAGTGGAGCGGATGTGTGCTTCGAACTTTCTCTTCACGAGAGGCAGACACAATGCTCACTTTATGGAAACAACTAATACTGCCGAGGATTGAATACTGTTCACCTCTTTGGATGCCAAGCAAACGGAAAGACTTAGAGCGCCTTGAAGCTATCCAGCGATCGTTTACTGCCAAAATCCCGGGCATGCAAGATTTAAACTATCATGAAAGACTTGCTCAACTTCAAATGTACTCCATTCAAAGGAGATTCGAGCGCTTTACGATCATATATGTCTGGAAAATTCTAGAAGGCATTACTGTCAACGTCAAAGGACGAATCCAGGCCAGACAATCAGACCGTATTGGGCGCACTTGTGATGTGCGAATTCCGATCAAAACTGGTGGTGACGCAATGGCCACAAAGTATTCTAATAGTTTCGCGGTTTGGGGGGCGAGATTATTCAACAAAATGCCACGTCATATCCGAAATGTCACCGGTACAGAGACTGCGAAATTTACTTACTGAAATACTTACTTACTGGCATACTGTGGTTTCTCATTGAAATAAGATCATTTGGAATGTTGAGAAACCTTTGCATTCGTCACTTTAAGGTTTTTACATTAATTATTCATGCTACCACCAAGAGACAAACATACGTTTACAATGCTTAGACGTTAACGACGTTTACCGCTGAGTAAATGATTTTTTTTTTCTTCTTCTTTTTCTTTGTGATACTGATAAGAGGCGGCAATACCAACGAACTAATCATGCAACCAAGCAACAAACAAACAAGAGATTATTAAATTGAGGGATCTTCTATCCGGTTACCCTTGGGTTTCTCCATAGTAAAAGTGAAGGTAAAGTCACCTCGACTGCCCAAAAATAACCCCACATCACTGGTTCGTGCTGCAAATAACTGTCCACAGAGGTCTAATGGAGTGTACACTGCTCCACACTGCTACAAGCGACTATAGATTGTTCGTGATATCTGGTGTAATTCAGATGGATGGCTCGACTGACTACTGTGTCTCTCGATTGTGGGGCCAGTGTCCCTGTCTTGGTAACTATGAATGACAGAAATGCCGATGTAACATTTCCGGACTTCAGCATTTCTTCTCCCTGGAATAGGATTGAGCATTTGACCTCCAAATATTGAGCATAAAAGGACCGTGGCGGTAATAACTATAGTGGTTACCTACATCAAACAATGGATTCTGCGTGGCGATTCGAACGCACAGTACCTGCTAGGCTGTTCACCGCCTTCGGTTGGGGAGGACCAGAAGACAGGGTGTCGGGACGTAGCCAACATTCTGGCAGCCTTCGGACCTCCAGTCGCCCTCACCGATATGGCGTAGCGACCACCAGAGGGCATGCCGGCGAGGTACCCTGAATAGACGCCATCGCCTGCTGTGATGTCGGCGGCTGCGGAAACGAGAAAATCTAGTGAACCAGGAAGGAAACATGGCGTACACTTGACTTTATACTGAATACGAAGCTATCATAATTGATCGCTTAATTACTTTCGTTTTACAGGCGCAGAAAGAAATATTGTGGAAAAGGAGACTTGTGATTTCCGCACGGAATCAAGCATCAACACAGCTTTACTTTTCCACTATGCTCTTCAGGCTATGTTTGAAAAATGAAATCTATGAAGTGAGCAAATATACTCAAGAAATGAGTACAATGTAATTAACAGGTTAATGCCGCAATGTATGCTGATACAGTTCAACTCGCTGCCAACTGTACTGTATAGGAAGCCTAAAGAAATATATAATCTTTAACTCATAATAAACACCCATGCCGTTGATATTATGTGTTTGACAATAATATAGCAAATTTTGAGACACATGCCACTGTAATAGGCTGTAAATAGCATAATGTCTGCGTATAGAATGCACGTATGTATGATATTTCATACCGTACTTTTTGTGCACTTTATTATCCTACTACGATTATTTCATAAAATACTGTATGCCAAAAAGTAATAATATTTACTTTTTCGAGTTGGTAACAACAAATCTGTTATCCACGCACTCTGTAATTCCTTTTGTTATTGTTTTAATTCGTCAAGATAACCTTACCTATGCCAGTATCGAAGAGCGGTATTCTGACGCTATTTCCTTCGTGGCTCCGCGCCACAGCCACCACCTCTGCGTCCAGGACCGGGGCCCCGCCCTGGGTCAGTCGGGCCACCAGCCTCACCTCGCTCTGGTGCTTGATTCTGCGTATTACTTTACTTTAGTTTTGTTTACATAATCACTTGCTTAATTCCAGTTTTGGGTAGTCTGCCATTCCACAAGCATGGAATACCATTCGGCAATCGCCGAATTTCTAATACGTTTAAAATCATTCCGCAGTAGAAAAACTATTGCTTTAAATTTCTTATTCCGTGATTCAAATTGTTGATAACACAATTTTTTCTTCGCTCTACCAAAAATTCAATTTTTTTTTATCACAAATAGAGGGAGATCGCCGATTAGCTCTCCCATCACTGCCTAATTTTATAATAAGCTAGTGGTACTTCTGTTTCCTCGAGCAAAACCACTTTTGAAGACTTACTTAATGAAGGGTTTATCGAAACTGTTGCTTAATTTTACCACAGAATTACTCCTCACACCCCAAGAAAATCCTTGGTCATTATAAATAGGGTTTTCAAACAAACATTAACGTATTTACGATACAAATGATAAAGAATCAATTGTTTTGTTCGTTTAAAAAATGCATTTTCCCTCTCTAATAACAAAATTTTAGTTGCCAGTAACAATATGTGACGAATAAAAAATGTGAAAAACGGAAAAACCTTTAAAATTTTTTCAGGACACTATAATTTTCAAATCTCAGGGCAGTACCATTGTTTTTAAAATTAGGCTTTGTAATTATCATGGTAATATTTTTACATCTGGAGTTATTACCAGTTAAAACTATTTATGTTGAAGCGATCATGATTTTTATTATTTTTTTTAATACGAGAGCATTACATTTTTAACTGTGAGACTATTATTATTTTTATTGTTGCTAATCAGAACGTTCGGCTGTCAAAACCATCAACTGGAACCATTATGGGAAAGCAGATGGCAACTAATATAAGATTTAGACTTAAATCTATTTTTCGGTGTGGACGCTTTGCAAAGAACAAAACATGTGAGAAGCCACATTTTATCCCCTAATTTATAGCTATTCAGTACAGCTCATCAACTGAATACATGCCCTGATCACTGATAATTTATATAGCATATATAGCATAGCAGTATCCTTGGAGTAAATATTCTACTGTAGCGCGCCTTCAGCCACCGTCGCTGGCAGCGGCGGCCGGGTGTAGTAGCTTGGATTCTCCCATTCTTAATGCATATTTCCAACTTTGACAGTCAACCTGGCTGAGTGACAGCCAGTTGTGTAGTTAAATAACCTGCATCACATCAGCACAAGCTAGCTTGTGGAACCTGCTAACAAAATCTCAGAGCACATTTTTACACCGAGAAAAGACTTAACGTTCAAGATGAAGTTCCTTTGCTACAGATATTTATGTCAGATCTAAGAGAACACCCGGTTGGGCAATTTCAGCCAATCAGCGGCCGCCGTAACTCTGACATCAATTTCATCCAATCAGTAACCGCTGGGACTCTGACGTCACTTTTGCGAATAAACAAAGGAGACCGACAGTGACGGTTTTTTTTTTCTATTTCACTAAGACCTTCCCGCTAATTGTTTATCATTTATTACCTCAAATTAGAACTATTCATATACTTAATTTCATTAGTAAGAAAATAGTAAACAGCAGATTTGATGTACTGTTTTCCATCTTGATTTTCATCGCCATAAAAAGAATAAGGAAATCATCCGAAAAATGTTTACCTAAGTGAAAGTGAATGCATTGTACGAGTTAGAATGCTTCACATAGGTTAAAATAACGACAAAATGACGAGTTTATTCACCAAGAAAACTATGCATAACAACAGGTTATAAAGTAGAATGTTTTACATACATGAAAAGCACAATAAACTGTACTTGAACAATTTTACAAACGTTTATGTAAAAAACAATCGCGGCACACACTTCGTCTCTTGCACATACGACACCATTGTGGAATTACCGAAGAAGCCTCGATTTTTGGACTACCCAAGATGCCTTGCTGCACTAAGAGTGGTAGCTGAGCGAAAGCGTTCAGCCGTGGCCGGGACGCACTATCGTCTCTCACGACGATTTTGCGTTCCCGTAAGCTTTCCTGCGCGCGCCACCACTAAAATAAACACTACCTAGGCAAACCTAACCTACCCTCACCTAACCTAACCTCCTTACCTCACCTTCTAACCTAACCTAACCCAACCTAACCTAACCCAATCTAACCTCTCTAACCTTACCTAACGTTACCTAACGTTATCTAACGTTACCTAATGTTACCTAATGTTACCTAACGTTACCTAATGTAACCTAACATTACCTAACCTAACCCATCTTAATCAGAGATACAGCGGGCAGCGCGGCGCACCAACGTGAACGCCGCTCACGCTCACACGATCTGCGCACACAAATCGTCGTGAGAGACGATAGTGCGGCCGGGGCTTGGAGATGCTCAACTTGCGCCTTTTTTCCTGTCATTAGCGCACTAACCACCCTTAGACCTACCGGCAGAAAAGCCGAGACAAAAATCATTGACAATAATTTAAAATGCGCCCTAGTGGCGCACGAGCCTTTGTTAAACCACAGGAATAGTTCGGCGCGATATAGACATTGTGTCCCTGATGCGCTAGTAAAACTTCTACTACTACTACTACTACTGCACAAGGAGTGACGCTATTGGCCTGACGTCACTATTATGAAGTTATGTATAAACGTATGCAGGCACTGATATCTGACATAATTACACATTCTTCAGTAAATGAACGGTGTTCGAGCCTAGACGGACACTTAATGGAGCTGGTATATTAAATACCGAGAGCTATTTAAGTCGCCGTTTCTGAAGAATTGAAGAACTAATACAGTTCTTTATCACTTGAATATCCAATTGAATTAGGCATAGTAAGGCGAGGTAAGAAGTAAAAAGAGCCATTATACAAAAATTAAGTAAAACACAAATTGGTCAAAATTAACTGAATGGACGTTTCGGACAAACATGTCCATCATCAGCAAATGTCTGAAAACAGAAAATTTGGAAAATATTCAGTACAGTAGTTTTAATTTCACACTATGCATTGATCTATAATAAAAGCTAATACTACAAAGGACCGGCTACAAACAGCTATGTTACACTCTGCATGTCGTTCAGTTCTGGTGTAGTTTTAAAAATGTAAAGTGATTCTGTAATACGTAGGTTATGATTACCCTTAGCTGAAGCTAGAATATTGAAATAATCTATAGAAATGTTGCTATTGGATTGAATGGCATGATCACGGATGGAGGAGTGAGAAGGGGCACATATAAGGACCGACCGGTCATGGAGCTGACACCTCTATGCTCGGAAAAACTGGTAAAAAGGCTACGGGCTCCTTTTATAAAAACCGCCTGCTTGACCCTCTACGTTCATCTCTGGTGTACAATTATTGTTGTTCCAAATGTGCAAAGCGCTACGTAGGCTCTACCACCCGTAACCTTTGTACCAGATTTTCCGAGCATAGAGGCGTCAGCTCCAGGACCGGTCGGTCCTTATGTGCCCCTTCTCACTCCTCCATCCGTGATTGTGCCATTCAATGTAATAGCAACATTTCTATAGATGACTTCAATATTCTAGCTTCAGCTAAGGGTAATCATAACCTACGTATTACAGAATCACTTTACATTTTTAAAACTACTCCAGAACTGAACGACATGCAGAGTGTAACATAGCTGTTTGTAACCGGTCCTTTGTAGTATTAGCTTTTATTATAGATCAATGCATAGTGTGAAATTAAAACTACTGTACTGAATATTTTCCAAATTTTCTGTTTTCAGACATTTGCTGATGATGGACATATTTGTCCGAAACGTCCATTCACATAATTTTGACCAATTTGTGTTTTACTTAATTTTAGTATATTGGCTCTTTTTACTTCTTACCTCGCCTTACTAAGTCTAATTCGATTGAAGAACTAATATTTAGTAGACAAGAACAGTATGTGCGGCTAAGATAGTTAAAGATAAGCATGAGCTGATGCCTCGCACCTCCTCCCCTGCACTACAAGCCACACGCCGCAACAAAAAGGCATGCAGGCTCCGGTGGGAATTAGTGACCGTGCGCCGGCTAGTATATTTACTCCATGACACAAACTCACGCGACAACAATAAGATAGGAACTGCAGCCCCTCTAACAGACATCGTTTCACATTGTAACTTATAATTATATTCTCTACGTGGTAGAGAGTGACACTGCCTCTGTCTCCCTGAATCCTGCTTCTGCTGAAAATGTAGAAATTCACCCTACAAGGACAACGGTCCTTGCCAAAGAACGTTTCCAATAACGCTATTCCTGCAAAAAAAAAAAAAGACATTGTAATTCAATTTTGTGCTAATATGACCAACTCATGGTCTATTTTCTTAAATACTGTTGATGCTGATAGAGTAATACCTCAATGATCCTGGTTGTTTCGCTTCGTTGATAGTTGCTCGTCTTTCTCTTTTAGGCGGTTCTGATAAGGCCCTTAAGGAACGGGACGGGCGACACTTGGATTTCACAGGTTTCACCAATACATGGGTGCTGATTCTGGGAAGCAGAAAATTTGTCTGTTAAACATTATGTACTACTACAAGGTTTGACGAGGGGTATTTCAATTATTATACGGCAAAAATCCAGGGAAGAATAACTCTAGTGAAGCACAATCGGCTATGTGGACCTACAACCGCTTAAGTCAGAAGTGAATTTATTTGAATGGTGACACGGTCTTTTATAAGCCATGTTTCTGGTATCTTGGGATTGTTTGGTGGTTTATTTGCGATTTCTTATCCCACAGCAAAGGAACGCGTAAGTTTTATGGTGTTTAATTAATAAATGATAGTTTCTCGTAAACAGTTGCTAGCACAATACTTGTACAAGCATTATCATCTTTTCTGAAAAGCACAAGTATACGATTCTTACTAGTCATTAGGTTTCATAGTGCAGAACAATTAAGCAATTCACTCTAGTTTGTGCATCCAGGAAGCCTTCAGTCACCCCAGCGTAAGCATTTCAAGACCCCAGAACATAGACAAGAGTTGTCACTGTTTCGAGAAGTGTCTCCATATCAGGGAGGTAGATTCCACAACAAACCGGTGTGCCCTACATTCATAAATGTTTTCTTTGACTAAAGCTACAAATTAAGATTCGCTCTAAATGCCCCCAGCTATACTACGATTCCCGACCTAAGGCGTTTTATACACTATGATCTGAGAAATTTTCATTCATTAATATGATTGAGTGTATCACTCAGTAAGCTACAAATCCTTGTGCATTCACTACTTCCACCAAGGAGGTTATGTTTTCGTCGGGTTTGTCTGTCTGTCTGTCACCAAGATAACTCAAAAAGTTATGGACGGATTTTGACGAAATTTACAGAGATTGTTAGGTATGTTAGGAGGAACAGATGATTAACTTTTTGGTGAAGATCCTTCCATCCGTTTGTTTGTTTGTCTGCCTCATTTTCCTCAATGCCATAACTCAATAAGTTATGGACGGATTTTTATGAAATTTACAGAAATTGTTTGCTATATCATAAAGAGTAAATGACCAAATTTTTGTGACGATTTATTCGTTCGTTCGTATGTTTGTTGCTATGTTTGATTTTATGTTTGTTAGCGCAATAACTCAAAAAGTTTTGAGTGAATCTTTATGAAACTTGCAGGAATTGTTAGTAATGTTAAAAGACATGAATGGTTGAATTTTGGTGCAGATCGGCTGATACGTTTCTATGTTTGAGTTGTGTTTGTCATAGTGTTTTTTGCGCAATAACTCAAAAAGTTTTGAATGGATCTTTATGAAATTTGCAGGACTTGTTAGTAATAATACAAAATATAAATGATTAAATCTGGTGTAGATTGGTTGGTTCATTTGTATGTTTCACTTATGTTTATCGTAATGTTTGTTAGCAGCATAACTCAAACAGTTATGAAAGGATCTTCAAAGAAATTGCAGAAGCTGTTAATACTATTAGAAGGCACAAGTTATTACATTTTGGAGTTGATACAAAAGATATCATGGTTTCAGAGACAATTTGAATTTTTCGTTACCGTTGCCTAATTTGGCGGAAGTATGCGCTCTACAGTGCGCTCCTAAATGAATTTAGGAATCGAAAAGAAAGTTTTTCTTACTTGACGGCGAGTCTGTCGTCCACAGTTTGATAAATGGCAAGTGTTGCGTGGGAAGGTTTGAGATGAATTTCCGATGACGAAGTGGACAGCACAGTTACTACGTAGTTCAGCGTGCCATAGCTCTGCAAATAAATATATATATATATGCATATGCTCGCATACCAACGTACATTGTACGATTTTATGAACACATTGGCAAATACAGACAGCAAGGCAGAAAGACAATGATCTTAAACTATTAATCGTACTACAGAGCAAAATGAATTCAGTGACTAGATCAAATTTGTCTCTGATTACTGACGCATACCAGACTGCAGGGTATGGAGAGAACTTTGGTGATCTTGCCGTCAGATGGGTACACCTTGCGGTTCGTTCTGCCGCCCAGAGCCTTGTCGATAGCTTCTCCAAAGGATACGTCGAGCTCCAGTCTGCTCGTATTAACAAGGAATTTAGATAATTTATTCACCATCATTATATAGGAACGTAGAACCCTCTCCGAACGGGTTAAGGCTGTTAATATCATGAATAGCCCCTTAATTTTAAAAATGTGATCAAGCTGCCCTATTGGTATTTTGGATAATCATATGCATGCCTGTGAGTATATACAAATAATTTCCTGGCATTTATAACCTTATCAAGAACTGTTTCTAGCACATTTTCAATTAATGGTATTATGTTTACTTTGATAGGTTGGGAGTAATAAATCACCTGTAACTGTATAATAGTTTTGTAATATGCAATGCGATAAAAAAATTGTAAATTTGTGCATTTCTAAACTAATTGAAGAATGACACCCAATTGTTCGGTGATTCCATTAATAGCGAGCCCTTTCGGTCTAGATTCGTCGAGGGTTTGGAGGATCGTCTGCATCTGGGGCACGTACAGAACGTTGAAAGATCACCTGATGCAAGAGCAACAAAATTTTAAAACGCAATCACGTGACTTACCCGTGACCGATGTAACGGATCTCGACGACAATGCTGGTGCTGCCGATGCAGTGATCCAAAAATGCTGATCCCGAGGCTCGAGAGATGATCTTCCGGGGCCCACGACCCTCGTTGGCTGTCTCCAACGGGAGGGTTACCTGGTACACCTGCGTATAAAAAGCATAAAATATTGAAACTGGTGCTCTGTAGATTGTCGAACCCGATAATTGAAAGGTTCCTTCAGCAGTAAAGCTGGGTATTCAAAACCATTCGGATAAACTACAAAGCTTGAGGGCATGACTCATTAGAAGCAAAACATTGAGTTAAAGGCTCCAAATGAGAAATGTTTTTCTGATTAGCCCTTTGGGAAACAAGTTTGAAACTGTATTCCTTTAAACACCTCATGTATACCTCAATAAATAATGTATAAGCGAAGAAATTTTTGCGCTTGTGGCCCCAAATAAATGGACATACTTACCTGCTCTTTCACTGACTTCACATTGATATTGTCATTGCCCGGTATGCCACTGTACGTTGATTCTACAAACGTGCGCAGAATTTCACCGAGGTCGTCTTCGCTTGAGTTGTAGTCCTGGCAGCCTGCTCTCTAAAAAACAATGGAAAACTTCGATATAAGAAGTCGGATTGAAACATCATTTTGGGACGAAAAGCAAAGATGTTAACAAAGAGTAAATAAGAGAAAATAAGATAATGCATTCTACACTAACTACAAGAAAAATGATTACCAATATTGAAACAAGAGTCCGTCGGACATTCGCCGCCCACTGCTAGGGCTTGAACCGTCGAACAAGCTGCACATGCAGCACAATAAGACCTCTCACCGTAAGAGTCTGAAAGGCACTGAATCTCAAGCAGACACATGGACATCTCAGACAACCATATTGCTTACTACACAGCCGCTTTTCCTCTAGCTAAGCGGATGTAAATATATGTATTAAGTAAATTTTATGATGAAAAACTCGCCTCTTGGCACAAGCCGTGCGGTAGGAGAAGCAGCGTAGGTGCCGAAATGGCAGCCATGTCAGCCGCTGCTGCCTCGTCTGACGTCAGCACCACAATCACCGTGCTGTTCTTCACATCATCGCTCTGAAAATGTGAAGAACTTTTCTGTTTCACTTTATTTAGTTATGGAGCAGAGATATTTGTAATGAATAGTTTCTGAAAAACTCTTGACGTGATTTTAAATCTATTGATTAAAAAATTCAAGCAAGTATTTAGCCCGGCCTTGAGGCTTCACTTTTTTTGGATAAAACTGTCTTAAGTGAAGCCATTTAAAATTGTCTTGCAAAATTGTATAAGCTACACCTTTCCTATCTTTTGGCATTTTCCTCAAAAGAGGCGATTTATAATAATCCCATACCATATTTTACAAGTACAACGCTATTAAAAGCAGTAGTCGTATCGTTCTGAAAAAAGGATAAATATTTAATTTAAACTTCGGCATGCATCAGCGAGGCTTGTAATGCCAACTAAACTATTTTACCTCCAGTACTTCCTTCAGGCTGCAGGAAGCATCTGGGCAGCTCTGTCCACTACACGCTTTGTTTCCGTAGTTGTTGTCTGACCGACGACCGCGAGTGGGAGCCCTGCGATTGGCTGCTCTCGCAGTCCTCACACCGAAGGTCATGCTTCTGGACGCTGCTGTTACCACCTTCACATTCAGATGCGGCGAGGCTAACGTTTCTTTGAATCTGTAAAATATATTATAATAGCAGGGTATTTGATGTAATTGTAATTACCTGGTGATGAGATAACTGCTCTGGAGAAACTTTCCTTTAAGTGAAGTTTCTTATAGCAGGAGCAAAATATCATAATACATAGTCTACGGAATTTGGTTCCAGTATTTAGGTATGTCACGCTATAACAGCATGGGGTCGCTGGGACTTTCCTGCTTTTTATTATACATTTTTCACTGGAGTAAGCATCTAGTTTGCACTAAGAAAAAATACTACCCAGCCTAATTACATAATATGGCCAATCAATACATAAGTATTGTACCATCTAAAACGAAGTCCCAAAGAAAAGTTCAAAGCTTACCCCAATGCTTAAATTTTTTATCAAAATAAGAAGCTCCTTCAAGTATCGTTGAGCTCCATATATTTCTTGAAGTTTTATTACTGTTGCAAGTTATAGCACATCTATATTATAATCAGCTGTTAGTGAGTTCTCAGTTGAAAAAAAAGCTCTTCTCTGACTGTTATTATCTGCATCGGTCGTAAGGCTTACGTTGCAATCTCTTGAAAAATTAGAGGCAACTCGCTGTCTGCTTCACCGGCACATTCCAAGATGAAGAGCAGCGAGGACGTCGGCAGCCGCTTCTTCACATGAAACTCTGGCTCGCTGCTTCTCCGTGAAGGACGCTGGCCGCCCTCATTAGATCCCGGGCTGGAACAATTTAAGCAGTTGCTATTCTCTCTTTAAATTTCGTTTCACAAGTTAATTTTTTCTCTCTACGTTTATACTCTACCGCGATTCAAGGCATTGCTGTTCCTGTGAATGCGCAGATTCTCAGTACTAACGCACCCAAAAAATTAAGAGCTGTCCGAAACTCAACAGGTAGCTAACGCTTGAGAACAACCTCACCTGACGGCTCGCATATTTACAAATCGTGTACATAGTCCACACAGAGCTGTGGGTATTAGTTCACTTTAGTAGGGTCCAATTTTTTACGAATATTTCATTTACTCCACTTTTTATGTAAATCTCAAATCTTGAGTCCGTTTTCGGCGGTCGGCTCTAATTTTCATGTTACAGCGCCTCAATGTTTCGAAAAGTTTCGGTAGCAATAAAATTGTAGGTTACGGTATATTACAAAATTTCACTAATTTATTTTATTTTTTTTTTTAAACTAAAGCCCACCGCCGCAAACGGACTTCAGATTCGAATTCTACATCGAAAATTGTGTGGATTAAAAAAATGAACATACATAATATACTCAGCTGAAGAAAATTTTTACCGAGCTGTGCATGTTTGGAGGAACACGAAAAAACTTTCGGATATTTAAAGTATCAACTTTACACAAGTAATTCCCATGTGAACAGACCGTTTCTGGAGGGCGTGTTTGTTTCGCACACATAGTGATAATAAACTACAATTTGTCTGAATTCACGGACGATCGTTAAATTTAGTGCTTTGGATAGATAAATTTCGGGTATTGGTGGCAAGTCGATTACGCTGTAGTGAGTGCAAGCGGGTTGCGAGTAACACCTAGAATTTGACACAAAATAGCGAAAGCCTATAGTGCCGGACAAGATAAGGCTCTATGGATTAGTTTATGTTCACAATAGTTTGCAAATTGGATGCGCTTTTAATAGAAAATTTTAAGTTAAATGTGCTCGACTTTTTTCACCGCGGTAACGCCATTTATGACAAAATACCCAACTTAGCTTTAATTATCGAATGTAAAACATATTATTAAGATGCAGTATTAAAGCAATTTTTACCCCATCGTATTTACTTTTACCTCGTTTAACGACAATGCAATAACACGCTGCCCAAAAGAAGTCCTCTGCAAAAACACTGAGTCTTGCAGTGGGTTAATAATTGAATAGTTGTAAAGAATTAGGCAGTTGGTTTACTTTAATCAAATTTTGGCCCGTCTTTTCTGATCGATTTCAGTTAGCCATAAAATAAATTAGGGTACTGTTCATAGTTACCTCCGCCAAGGAGGTTATGTTTTCGTCATGTTTGTCTGTCTGTCTCTTTATTCTTTATTCTTTATTGTTCTCAATATACAGTGCTTACACGATGGTCTGGCGCTTAAAATTAGGTCAACATTTGAGAACATGCCCATCTAAAAGTAATAATACTTGTGGGGCAAACAGCAAACAAGTTATTTTCAACTAGCAATGCAAGGAAAACCTATAGTAAAATTGGCCTAAAATTAGCTAAACCTATTAGATGAAAACATAGACACTACTGATCAAACTTTGTTAACAGGATACATAAAATTATACAAATCAAAATTTCTAAACGTAAAACTGATCGTACTTCTTGACATTTCGTACGGTATCAATATCATCTATAAGAAGACAATAGAAGTCAATAAGTGAAAATTCTAAAAACTAACCCTATATAGTAATCCTACTGATTCAGAAATTTATTAACAACACAACACCGAATAAAAATTAGAAACAAAATATCTCCCTCAATAGTTTGTAATGATTGAAATTCAGGTACCTTTAATTAT
>LQNS02277998.1:5921979-5941529 GCA_001587735.2 Parhyale hawaiensis | reverse complement strand
CAGGCGGTAAATGTCTTTGAGCTGAAGGCAGGTATAACATCATTAACCAAATTAAAAATTGCCTGAGTAGTGTTCTTGCCTCGACGGAAACCGTATTGTGTTGGTATGAGAATAGCATTCGTTTCGATATAAGAAGATAACCTATGTCTGTCACCAAGATAACTCAAAAAGTTCTTAACCGATTTGGACAAAATTTACAGGGATTGTTAGGTATGTTAGGAGAAACAGATGATTAACTTTTGTTGAAGATTTGTCCATCCATTTATTTGTTTGTTTGTTTATCTGCCTCATTTTTCTCAATGCCATAACTCAAAAAGTCATGGATGGATTTTTATGAAATTAACATGAGTTATTAGGTAAATAACAAAGAGTAAATAACCAAATTTTGATAATGATTCGTTTGTTCGTTTGTCACTGTTTTTAATTTTACGCTTGTTAGCTCAATAACTCAAAAAATAATGAATGAATCTTTATGAAATTTATAGGGTTTGTTTGTAATTTTGAAAGACACGAATGATTAAATTTTGATGCAGATCGATTTGTTCGTTTGCATGTTTGACTCATGTTTGTTTTACCGTTTGTCAGCAGTATAACTCAAAAAGTTATGAACGTATCTTCAAGAAAGTTGCACAAGCTGTTATTATTATCATAGGACACAAATGATTAGATTTTGGAGTTTATACGAAGAAAATTATGGTCTCAGAGCCAATTTGAATTTTTTTCTACCGTTGCCTCGCTTGGCGGAGGTATACGCTCTCAGAGTGCTGTAGTTGTACATGTATTATCGTGATTCTGAAGCAACTGGAATGTTCTTCCTTCATAGTTAATGGTGTCGTATCACGACACTTGAGAACGTACACTTGAAGATCACTTTGTTAGTTCACATCTTACGTAAGAGGTTCCCAACTATAATATCTAAACATTACGTTAAAAGTTGAACAAAGCACGTTTGAAAAACAGCGTTTTTTTCTGTTAACAGTGCTCCTCACCGTTCACTCATTATAGCAATTTTGACTTCACAATTAGTTTAATAATGAGACTGCGTGAAAAATCAGTTCGCTTTTACCTTTATATTAGCGCTGATGAAAAGCCGACGTCCCCATTAGCAGGCATATCGCTAAAAAAAAAATTCGTTTAGTTTTTTATTTTACTTTATTTCATTTTTTTCTCAGCGAAGGAAACATTTGATACAATGTTGATGAAAGTTTTATGTGGCTATTTTCTATGAAATGCAATAATAAAATATTACCAAAATACTACCTTTTTGTGACTAGCTTTACGTACCTAGGAGATGAGGAATCGCATGCTGGAGCAAAATCGTCGTGAAGTTTCATCACATCCAACACCGACTGACCTCCGCACAAGATGTTTTGGGGGGTGGGAGCGTTCTCATTGTGGGGGACCAGCTTTCCCCCACAAAACTTCACCTGTAACAAACACTGGAAGTGAGGCTGGAATTACAAACGATGGGCGGTAGCGCTTGATTCGTCCCTGTGGAAGCGGATTCTTACTTTTTAGTCTTTCAAGCCCTGCAGCCATTTGTTATGCTTTGCAGCCATTGTACTGTACCTGTTCCATTTGATACAGGCTCTACCCGCAGCTGCCGCTTTTAGTATACATATATGCAACAATATTTAAACTCGCGGGGCAACAAGTTGTCACTATTATTCTTTAAACATACGTTTTTAGCTAAAGAGGCCCTAGGACGTGGTCGCATTTTTCCTGATAATAACCGAAAAGCTAGTATCTGAAAAGTTTCCTCCAAAAAAAAGGCTACAGGGAGAGGAAAATAAGAAATTAGAATTGCCGCCTGCTAAAGCCAGCTCTAACGGATGGATGCTTCTTGAACTTCTAATGACCTAACTAAAACTACAAGAAGAGCAGAACGACTGGACGCTTTACTTATCTGGGATTACAGAAAGTAGCGTGCTTGGCTCACTTCTGTTCATAGTTTACATCAATAATCTTTATCTTAATATCTACAATAATCAGTAAATAAACAGATGATTCTACACTGTGGCATCGTGCCTTATAGGCCAGCGATTGACTCTAGCTCCAACAAGACCTTGATCGCTTCATGGAATGGACCACAGACTGGCAGATGAGCATCAATGTTGACAAATCTTCGGTAAAGCACATTGGACCGAAGAGCATCTTCGCCCCATTGGAAATGAACCAGATAGAATTCGCAGCTGTCACCCAACAACGTGACTTGGGAGGAACTCTCACAAACGAGCTATTACCCTGTCAGCTAGTAGACAAGATTGTCAGAGTGGCAAACTAAGTCTCGATATTCAATATCAAAAATCTCCACAAAACCAAAGTCATAATCGTTTCTTTGTACAATTCATTAGTGCATCCGCAGTTAGAGTTTATTGTTCATTTCTGTCCCATATCAGTGCGAAGATATCGATAAAGCGGAAAGAATCCAGCGCAAAGCAACAAAGTGATACCTCAGATGGAAAATATGCAATATGAGTGTTGCCTACAGGAAGTCGGACTCCTATTTTTCGAGGAAAGACGAGTCAGAGGAAACAAGAGAAGCATTCATATACTTGAATGGTTTAAGCGACGTGCTTTCAACGGTACTTATTGACATAGATGTTGATGACTGCCTGCAAAACATTACACATCAAGATCAAAGAACTACTCTAAACCAGCCGTTTTTTCCGAACTGCATAGTGAATACATGAAACATTCTCCTCTGCCAAGTTATCAGTGCAGAGGTAGTCAGTGCGTTCAAAAATCGCTTTGATAAGCACTGGGAGCAACACGATCCCGCCTCCCCATCCCCCACAGCTAGAAACTCTTCCTCTAGGACTCGCCAACTCTTAACGGCCAAATCTTTACAGGCCACCCTATTTCATCATCGTTCCTGCCCCAACTAACTGAACGTCCTCGAGGAACTGCTGCAATTAATCATGATGGCACAATCACCTGCGCTGCTGCATTGTCTCCATTCTTTTCTTCCTCGAATATCTAAATCATTTTGACATAGCAATAGCGCACCGACGGCCTTGAGCTTGAGTCTCGGCTGTTTGCTCTCTGGGAATGGTTCTGTTGGTACGTCTACTGCCAGCTATCTCATCTAATATAAATAGTGTGAGCCGTAGTTGCGGATCACATGAAGTTTCACTTTTCTCGTCCGCGCTACTATTTGCACAGTTTGAGGGTGCTAATACCTTCCAGGGTGATGCGTCTCATCTTAGCCCTAAATGTGCCTCAGGCTGATTAGATCAGCCTTCTACAATTCCCAAAGTGCCAAAGCAGGCACATTTAGTGTTAATGAAGTAATAACTGCCAGTTTGTACTTTGTACGAGATGCACTACCAACATCCTCAAATGCAAGATAGGAGAAGACCCTACACGGAATAGCAGAAATACCCACACCTCGTCCAACAGGGTATCCTAGGCATGCCATTTCCAATCGCTTTTCTAAATCAAGCAAACAGATTTCCATGCAAAATGGCTTATGTTTTGTAGTCAATATAAATATCCACTTGTGATACAGTAACAAGCACTTGCAACAGTGATAATATTAAGTCCCTATTAAATATTTTCGGTGGAACAAGGGTGGCATATGGTAGCCTCGCACACAGTCGAGAGAAGAGTGGCGCATCCGAGGGGCTACCGCGCTGCTCGGTCGCCAAGCGCGTTTTTATGCTGGCAAATTCGCCTTAGCAGTCACCATTTTGCCACGCTTGGCCAACTCAGCAATATATTGCTACTTTCGCGATGGCACGGATTTTCCCTGGAGCACGATCTGGCAAGTGCAGCATTGCGCACACTGCTGGGGCAAATTTTTTCGGATGGGGGTCGATGTTGCCGGCCCAAAAACGCGCTTGGCCACCGAGCAGTGCGGTAGCCTCTCGGATGCGGCACGTTTTTCTCGACTGTGTGCGGGGCTACCATATGCCGGAAATTTTTTAAGAAGGATTGCCTCATCGAATTTTGAGCTCAAGTAGACAAACAAAGACATTTCTCAGCCTGGGTCTTGTAGATAGTGATGCACGCAACGTTTTTTCCTTGTTATGGACCGAAGTAAATAGTTATAGTGTAATAGTTATAGTTAGTGATTAGATATGGATGTAAAGCTCAGCATTACACTTTTATCGGAATGCAATAACATTAAACTGCGTAGTTATTTTCAGCAAAGATCGTAAGCTATTGTATTGGCATGTTACTTTCCGTTTCAAGCGATTTCACCATCTAACCTAGTTAAATACAAAACAAACCAAATTTAATGGATTCTAGCCTTCATCAAAGTGCTCAATGCTCATGACTGCAACAATGTGCGCATGCTGTATCTAAAATAAAAGCGTGCTTTTTGTAGTCCCCTCCCCCTTCCCCTTTAATGAAATCCAAGATTTTCAACCATTACTCTGGTACATTCTGGTGCATTGAACACGAATTTTTTGGTTATGACAGATGGGAAATATTAGTTTTCGGAATGTTTTTATGCTTGATCAATGAGGACCAGTGGGTCCAATGAAATTTTTTGGGACGCTTCAAGCTACATGATTCCTAGGAGAAAGACGTTTTTCCCTGTACACTATTGGTTCAAATTCAATGTTACATCAGCACCACAGCACAGTTCCAATCCTTCACTTACATCACACTGTGACAGTGATAATGCTTTTCTTTCTGTTTATTATTATTGCACAAACTCTGTAATTCTAAAGCTGGCCGCAAAGTAACTAACATAACTTTTCTAGCCAAACATACTTCGTTTGAGTGAAACTGTTACTAGAATCCTCACGAAAATGCCTAGCTCGCAGCATAGCAGTATCGGTATTGCTCGATGGTTGGTAGTAGAGCCCACACTGTCACCAATACAGCGAATCTTTCACAGTGATTCACTGGAATGAATTTACAAGAAATGCCTTGAATTTCTGGGGACTTCGTGAAGTTTCACAATTTTATTGGTACATAAATATACAGTAGGTACCTACTTATCAGGCAAGTGGCGTCAGGGTGTAGGTGAAGTAGGCAATATCTACCCTAAATTATATATATTTATATAGTTACATCATTTTCCTCTTATAATGAAGTGTCATTGTCATCCAAGATAATAGTGGAGGTTAGTAAGATTATAATAAAGTGAACTTCTTCAATATTTCAATTTCTTCATATGCAGACAAAGTTTTCAATAGAAGGTATTTTAGAATTCTCCAACAGCTCGCTCCTGGTGCCTATGTTATTTACTATGCTACCGCTGGTGATGGAACCATGAGGGATGTCCTCACTACCTGTTCGTTACTTACGATCCTTTTGCCGATGGGACCCATGATGGATCCGAATTCATTCGCTTCCTGGTCGGAGTCAGGGTAGAAGAAGCACTCCGACACGGGCAGGCTGTCGTTGTCTCTGGCCCGACACAAATCCAACTTCGGTCCGACTATCCAGCCTCGTGTGGCCACCGGACACACGGACGCTTTTACCTGACAGAGCAGAGATTGCGAGAGAATGCAGGGCACACCGAGGTATTTACCCGCTGCATGTGGTAGAGATTGTAAGTGGAATACCGGGCACACCAACATCTATGTCTACCGAAGCAGCAAATGCAATAGAAATGCAAGGTGCCCTGACGCTTTTACCTGTTGCAACAGTGACTGTGAGAGGAATGCCGGCCAAACTGAATTTCACATGCTAGTGCAGAGATTAATAGGAATTTCGGATAATTCCTTATCACAAGTTTACCATTTACCATCTAAAGTAAGCATCGTTTATCGTAGGATGCTTCACATTCAAACGTCGAGTAAAAGAAAGGAGTAATATCGTGGCAGTGATTTTATTATATGTATTATGTAAATTAGTTTAAGCCTTCCTAATTCAGAACAAAATAGTTGATCATACTGTTCAGTGCTTAGAGTAGCATTGTCTACAGGCGGATGCTGCCAACCATCTGAGCAGCGAACTGTTTTTACCCCCACCCAACGGGGCCATTCTACCAAGATTGAATCAAAGCAATTTCTAAAATGTGGGATGAAAAGTACACATTGTCAGTAATGTGGGTTGAAAAGGTGCACATTGCTAGTAATGTAAAATGAAAAGATGCATAAGCATAGACTACTACTGTTACCAGTAGAAGGTTAAATCAAAACACTGGACCAGCCAAAATCAGATTTTTTGTGGATATAGGTTTAGTTGACTGCAAAAAAATATTAACGCTCAACCTATAAAGCTATGCCTACAGTTAACCTCCTGATGAGACAAGTCTTTCTTTATTTAACAATAGAAACCGTTTATTGATAGATTAGTCAGGTGGTTGGCTGCATTTACAGGCTTTTTAAAGCGTACATGAACAGCAACAAAAAAATTATACGTGATTATAGAGGAATTTCAATGGGTCACGAAATCGATTGTGTGAAAAAGTGATAAAAGAGAAAAGAGTAAATTCACGAGACTTGGAAAGCACACGCAGAGTGGAGAAACTCAGTCATGAAAGGTGAACTAATTCGATTGGAAAAAATGGGAATAGAAGGCAAGTTTGATGCGTTAGGTTAGTTGAGAAGCGCTAGGTAAAATGAAGATAGATCGCATGGTTGGATGAGGAACGTAAGGATAATCGAGGAGCGTTAAGTTAGATGCAGTTGTGCTAGGTTAGAGTGTGAGCTGTGAGTGATACATTAGATGAGAAGCATTAGGTTGAATGAGGACCTTTAGGCCGGGGCCCCACTGACACAACGAGCGATGCCTCCACGGTAGCAGCATGCTTACGTTCGCAGCTCACAATGCTTGTATGGCTGGTTCGGTGTCAACCCAGGCACGCGAGCTCTTTGCTGATCTATAGGTCTGCTGACTCGGCAGTTGTGTGCATGCACTGTGCCGTGGTGGAACTTGCCTTCCTCGGAGATGAGGAAAGGGTGGGGGGTTTGCGGATCATTTTGATCTTCCATCAAATTGGCGCCATAGTTCTTGATTACTCGTGGTCGACAGCAGCCACACTTACTCCTCTGGGGCCCGTAGGCTTATATCCGCAGCACAAACCAGTGCGTGAGAGTTTCCCAGTTGAGAGTGCGGTCAAAGTTGACTTTTCCATTTAATACGAAGACATGGCGCCTGTGAGCGATAGTGTGTCGTACGATCTAGGTTGCGTCACTGTTGACAGTAGATTGTTGTACCCGATGCTACGTTTTTTCATACTATGAATTTGTTGCGTCGCACGTCGCTTGTTGCTTCGATGGGGCCTTGGCCCAAAGCTGGTTGAGGAGCGTTTGGTTGAATGAGGGACGTTAGGTGAGAGGAGGATCATTAGATGAGGTGCTTTCGGCTAGATGAGGAGCATTAGGTTTAATTAGAGCAGTGTTAGATAACGAGTAATAGATTAGATAAGGAGCGCTATGTCAGATGAGGTGCGTTAAGTTGGATCAAGTGCATTAGATTAGATGGGGTGCGGCACAGGTGCGTTGGTTTACATGAAAATAGTTAGCTGAAAATATTAGAGCAAGTGCTGTAGGTTATATTAGCATCGTTCGGTTAGAAAAAGTAAGTTAAATTGTATTAGGAGTGTTAAGTTAGATGATCCTCGTTAGGTTATATGAGGAGCAATACGTCGTACGACACGACACGCTTTAAGATACATATCGAGCTCTGTGCTTCACGACTACCGTTAGCTTAGACGATACGTTTTAAAGTTGACAGATATTATTGGGCTAGACAGCGTTCGTCATAGCAAAGTGAGGGGCGTTATCCTGCCCAGGGTTGACTACGTTAGAAGAGCTGCATTTGGTCAGACTATGTAGTAATAGCGCAAAGTAGGTGTGGTACATTTTAGAAAGTGAAGACACTAATCAACCGTGAAATTTCCTTTAGTCCCTCTAGTATTATATAAAAATTACAAATATTACATTATTTCTGACTTACCCAGCTCTTTAAAAATGTGTACCGTCGTTTTGACGGTCGAGTGCACAAGCTATAGTTTAGTTTTCATTTGCTTATATTATCATAGCAATACGAGAGAGTGAAGCTACATAAATCCCTAGCAGAATTAAAAGCAGTTTCAGAAGCCTTTGCACTGGTTTAGCTTAAAGGGTAGCCCGGAATTTCATTCGAGACTGACTTACCTGATGACTCAAACCAAGCTGAAACACAAATCATCTTGTGTGAGTTTTAAATTGCACGCACAAAAAAAAAAGATGTTTCGGACAACTGCAGTGCTTTGATGATGCCAATAATATTAGTAACAACCCTGATATTAATGTTGATAATGATACTATTAGTAATAATTATAATACTAAAACTACAGTCGTATCATGAAGCTCAACCACCTGCTTTACATGGACGATCTGAAGCTCTACGCCAAATCAAAGGACCAAGTAGAGCAGCTCCTTAATATAGTCCATCAGTACTCCCAAGACATCAAGATGGAGTTCGGTGTTAGCAAGTACGGAGTCCTTAACATCGAAAGGGGAGAGGTTACTGAGTCCGAGGGAATCATCATCGAAGAAAATACCATCAAGGATATCGAGGAGTCTGGTTACAAGTATCTGGGTGTCATGGAGTACAACACCATTCTCCACAGAGCGACGAAAGATTCCATTCGGAAGGAGTACCTCACCCGACTCCGGCTCATCCTGAAATCACACCTCAATAGGGGCAACACCATCAAGGCCATCATCACCTGGGCCGTCCCCGTAGTCCAATATTCTGCTGGCATTATTAACTGGACCAAGAAAGACTGCACCGATAGGGACATCAAAACCAGGAAGCTCATGACCATCTATCGAGTACTGCACCCAAGATCGTGCGACGACAGACTTTACATTAACAGAAGAGAGGGGGCGTGGCCTTATCAGCGTCAAGGACTGCATCGAAGCGGAAAAACATGCTCTCTTCCAACTCTTCAGAGAGAGCGACGACCCGTGGGCACCCTGCTTAGTCGAGGAGAAGTTGCTGAAAGAGACCGAAACGGCTGACCAATTCAAACAGCGGCGACGCCTCGATCGAACTAACAAGTGGAAGAGTATGAAGATGTCCGGCCAGTACCTCGAAGCTGTTCAGGACAAAATCGTACCAGACTTTTGGAACTGGCTTCTGAGGGGTGAGCTGAAACGGGAAACAGAAGGTAGCATCCTGGCAGCTCATGAGCAAACCCTCAGAACCAGGTACATCCAAAACAAGATCGACAGGAGAAACGTCCCTACTACCTGTAGAATTTGCAGGAGCTCGGACGAAACCATCAACCACGTGATAAGCGGATGCGGAGTGCTGGCGCAAAAGGAGTGCCAGCGCAGGCACGATAAAGTTGCCGACACCTTCACTGGACCCTTCTGCGGATCCATAACTTCCCGGTCTGTGAGAGGTGGTACGAGCACGAACCTGCGCCCGTGGTTGAAACGAAGCCGTGCAAATCTACTGGGACAAGCGGATGGAAACTGATCGAGCGCTTCACGCCAACCGACCGGACATCGTCGCCAAAGACAAACAGGGGAAGTCGGCCAAACTGATCGACGTCTCAATCCCCTTCGACTCCAGAATCATCGACAAGGAAACTGAGAAGAAGGAAAAGTACCGTGACCTTGCCATTGAACTCCAGAGACTGAGGCAGATGAAGGTGGATGTCGTTCCAGTGGTCATAGGAGCTGTGGGAGCAATGTCCAAGAATCTCAAGACTGCCCTGCGAGAGCTGAGATGCGGCCATCTCCACCCAGGAAGCCGCCAAAAGAGCGCTCTGGGGCTCATTCGCAAAGTGCTCTGAGCCCTAGGTCGCGGGATATGACCCGGCGCCGGAGTGTAGAGCTCAACATCGCTCAACCGATCCAATTTGGGTCGTGAAATCTCTCCGATAATGCTAACAAGAGTATTTATTAATAAATCACGAAAGATACAAACAAATCCCTAAACTTATTTAAGCTACCTGGAGCTCGTCATCTAGGTAGAAAGGCCTTGTCTTTCCTCCTGTGTTTTCTGTCCCTTGGTTGGCTCCAACGTATTCGTCAAACACTCCCCAACGATAGTGGGCCCACTCGTGGAGAAACACAGCATCTGTAATGTAAAGGATATTCGTATTGTTGCATTAAATGCAAGCATGCCTTTTGCCTAGTGTAAAAGGTAGATTCACAGAGTTTTAAATCTGCAATAAACTTGTTCAAATGGTGTTATTCTAATTTATTTGGTTTTTACTATCCCAAGAGTTCAAAATTTAATACTTTCCCCATAGACCGCAACAGTACGCGGTCTATGCTTCCTCTTACAGAAATACTAAAAACGAATAATTGTGTTCAACTTAACTGTAATACGGGAGTTGCAACATTGCAACGCAACGGCCAGGCTTATATTTTAACTATTTAAAAGTACCGAAAGAATAACACATTTGCGTTTTGTTGTACTACATTATTCAGGAAGGAAGTGCAAGTATGTATTCCTTTTTATATCCAAACCTTTGGCGTCAATTTCTTCTTGTCAACAAATATTTATCAGTTGTCATATTTTGAAATGTATCGGCCTTCAGCCACCAATAAATGTATTTTTGTGTGGTTTCTGCCCTTTTTAAAACTGTGATTCCTTCTTTGAATGGCATTCCCTTGTGTAAAACTTGATACGATTCGGTGCAGAGCAGTATTTCCCACTGAAATGCATATGAACCCACTGACCCCCTGATGATTCACGCACGTACGCCAAACTGGATCTCCACATTTGAAGCTTCTATGAGACTATTTTATTGCTGTTATCACACTGATGATACGGATTAAAAACATATTTAGGGTTATAAGAGAAAAAATGTATGTTTTATTGAACTATTATATCATTTTTTTTATTCAAAGAGGCTAAAAATATTATTAAAATACAGTTACCCCTTATTGCTTCATTTGAACCATAGAAAACGTTTACATTTAGTTTTATGAACGATACTGGCAGCATAAGATTATTTTAATTCAAGGTAAACAGTCACTTGAGGCAAGTCAAATTAGAATTGTGAGAGTTAAATGTGTAGAATTACTGTATGTGATTAGCAGTGCTGTCACGTGCAGAATTATATGTTTGGTTAATGGTGTTATGCTTCGATTCTACTCTATTGATAAAATTATGTTTCTGTTGCCGCTAGAAACATCTACAGAAATATACTGTTGTAAATCTATGAATAATCTACAAAGTTTATACCATTTTAATGGCATGGGTTTGTGTGTTTCAAGTGATTTTCACTGTGGGTGTGTAGAAAACTGAAGCTGGAAACCATTGCAGGCTTAGAGCATGGCCAGTTTCTTTTATAATGTGTGAAGCTTTTCGACCTATTCTATTCAATTCTGCAATTGCCATTCTACGGCTAGGCTCGATATTTTTATTGTTTTTTATTATGGGTGTAAGATAAAATATTGAAGATTTGGCTCTTATGGATGGTAGTAATCAATAAATTAGAACATGACCATATTAACAATCCTAAAACAATCCTAAAAGAAAGAAGATTCACCTTTCATACCCGCTAGTGTTAGAGGATCTCCAAGTGTAAAAACATAGTTTTTGTACTGCATGGGCTTCGAATTTTATTGGCATCCGTCAAGCCTATGAGGTAGTGGGCCCATTCGTAGTGTACTATTAGTGGTATTACTGAAGTAAAAGATTTCATTGTGGTAGATTATGAGAGATTTTTCTTCGTATTTCTGTTATTGTGACTGACTATATACAGGGTGTTGGAAAATTCTTGGTACAAACTTCGGCTACTAATAGAAAATATCAATATAAACACTTTTTCATCAATAAACAGAATTCGAAAACCCATAGTTTTTGAGATAATCATGTAAATAATGAATGCTGATTATTAGTAACCTACATGCACTCTGCCCATTATTACACACCAGGGTAGTTCTAATACGCAATAATAAGATATAGTTTTTATTAGTTAGGATCTCATGACAGTAATTGTTCAAAATGTCTACCATCAACATTGATGCAAGCACGACACCTTCGTCGAAGGGAGTTGCGTACGTTGCCAAAAATTCCATGGATCTCAGCGATGTCTCCAGCAGCAACTGCAATTCGGGCGACAAATTCTTCTTGTGTCATAAATAAGACTTTTCATAGGCCCCCACAGATAGCTCAGGTGATCTTGGTGGCCAGGACACAGCACCATTATGACCAATCCATCGATTTGGAAATTGAAGGTCGAGAAAACGTCTCACATTCAGAGCATAATGTGCCGGAACTCCATCGTGTTGAAACGAAACTCTTTTACGAATACCCAATGGCACATCACCCAATAAATACGAAAGGACAGAGAGACTCTGTATACATTCCCAGTGAGACGCGCTGGCAAAATGTATAGGCCAATGATTTGATTATGAACGATACCAGCCCAAACATTGACAGTATAGCGATGCTGGTGGCGATGTTGATGGATGACATGAGGGTTGCTCTGCTGCCATACGTGAAAATTATGAACATTAAACAGTCCATCACGGGTGAAAGTAGCTTCATCCGTGAACAACACATGTTCTGCAAAATGGGGATCTTCTAACTCCTGATTAGAAAAACCACTGCGCGAATCGTTCACAAGGAGCATAATCTGTGGGAAGTAGACCCTGGACTCTCGAAAAGTAGTGATATGGATGATAATTTTTCCGCTTCAATACACACCACACCGCAGTTTGATCTTGAATTGCCATAAATTTCCCAAACCCAATATCTCAAAAAATAAGCTTTTTTGAATTTTTTATTGATGAAAAAGTGTTTATATTAATATTTTATACCAGTAGTCGAAGTTAGTATAAAATATACTGTAGGTATATAGTCTAATGATAAGGTGAGTCATTATTTATTTTCAAAATATTAACTGCTAATAATGAGAAATATTAAGATTATACAGTACATGGGCTGCCCAGTCGGTGACGTGTACGATGCATGTCGAGTAGATATTCTGGAGTAAGATGGATGTACAGACCGACCTCTCCACACCCTCCGGGCTGCAGGGTGTAAGGGGTGTGCCCATGTTGGGGGTCAGGTCCTGTCACCAGTACTGCTGGGGTGCGGCTGGGGTTCTGTCAGACAGCATGTAAAATCCAATTACTCGAACGAAAATCAACAAAACTCACCTTGATCAAGCTTTCCAACCGGTGGGTAGCGATGCCTGAGTTTCTTTCGGATTTCATAGTTCTACTGATCTCACTTTCTCCATTCTTCCTCTTCTTTCGCGATTTGCTTTTCTCATGTGGGTTGATCCTGTGTGAGCAGATCCTCGTGCATGAATTCCCCATTGCTATCGACATATGTCCCTGTTTTCTTTCTCAGTGGCATCGCCTCTGTTGCGGAAATGGAAGATTAAACTACTCAATATAATATTAAACAGAAATGCATTCTGAAAACGTATGTCTCCGCTAAGCTAGGCAGTGTTAAGAATTGTTCTGGAAAAAGGATTTCTTTTTTCTCATCCCCAAAAATTGGGTCATCTGTGTCTCTTGACATTAATGGCGGATTCTGTAATTTTCTTGACAATCCGTCCTTCCCGTTTTGAGCCATATTCGGGCAGCCACTAAGACAAACATAGAGTCAAAATCACAAGCAGACCAACTGATTATCCGCAAAACTTGATCATTTCGGCCTTTTTACATTTCTAACAATTCTTACGCAAAATCTGAGGAACTAAATTTGCCAATTCTGAGCCTGAATTAAATGGCCGCCAACTCAATCCGGCTGACTTTTCTGTCGTTTCGAACGGAATTAGATTACAGTTAATAATCAAAACTATTTGCAAAGTGACAAAACTAGTTATTTCTCAGGATTAAAGATCCGAGCAACCTAAAGCTAATCACATTATAGTAAATTATCCTCTCACAGCAGAAGCTAGAACACTTTTAACACATAGATCTTGAGGTACATTACCGTATCAGGAGCATAGTCTCTCTGCCAGTGGTGGGGTACCGAGATCGTGACCTCCCCGAACCGCAGCTCCGGCAGCTGCTCCTCTCTAGTGACAGACTTTAGCAGCCGCGAGGCGCCTTTAAACAAAGTCTGCACAGGAAGGTCGCAGAGTAAACCATTTCCACAAGACCAAAGTAATACTTTAACTGCTTGCAAGACTAACATAGTTGAAAAGTAGTTCTTTCAAAGGCCCTGGGTCTCTTTGGGATTGATGAATAGTTCCACTGTACACACTGATGGACGTAGGTCAACACGCTAGTGGTTCTAGATATAGTTACATATATGGTGCACTGAGTAGTAGTGAGTCAAAACAGTGTCAGATCCTCAGTATAGTGAAAGGTAGCAAGATGAAAACGGTAAATGCGAGAACCACAGAAACCAGAGCCCATGAGTTGGTTTCTAAGTACAATAAATGGTAGCTAATTCCAAATGAGAACTCCTGCTTGAACAGTGAGGTCACATTTTGTTTCTTACCTTGCCGAAAATCGAGTTCCCGTTCCAAACCACAAGTTGCTTTTGCATGATCGTACATTATGGTGTCGACACACTTGAGCTGAGCTATACTAACAAAGTATACTTCAATAGTTTATCAGCTTTACGATTCCCATTGGGAGAGTGATAATGTCGTGGCCAACCTTCTCTAAATAGTGGTGACACCGTTTATTTCACAGAAGCAGGCTTAGATCATTATTCCCAAAGAATCTTCATTGTCAATATTATTCGTAGGCAATGATACTATTAACCTATTCCAAAATGATGCACTTAACCAGCCCAAGACGGCAAGATTATCACTCAGTATCGCCAAAACAGCCAGTCACGGCTGAGTTAAATCCTCTTAGATATACACAGCCAAAAAATCACTCAAGTGATGAAAATTGCATGCCAACTCTGATCGGGATAAAACCATTGCGAGAACTGACGGATTTGGAAGTTAGCACCCAACAGTGTCGAATGAAAAAAGATGATGGGGCCCCAGCCGCAAATCGTATGTATTCCCCTAAAGTCGAAGGCAAGAACTACCATAAGTTTCCTCCAACAAAAAAGATTATAATGAATATCTTCATAGCTTCACTGAAGATATAGTAGACTATATACGATTGCATAACAAGTTCTAAAGTTTCAGTACTTTACTCTCTCACGATGATGAGCATACAGCAAGTTGAAAAGCTGCAATGGATCCTTCGCACAAAATAACAACCAAGAGTACGTATACGAAGGATAGTGTCCATGTACGAGGAAGTTTACTGCAGCTGTTCTTAGTAACTAGCGCACTCTGAGAGCGCATACCTCCGCCCAGCAACTCAACGTTAATGTAAAATTCAAATTTGTTCTGAAACCATGATTTTCTTTATACCAGCCCCAAAATCTAATCATCTGTGATTTTTAGCAATATTAGCAGTGGCAGTAATTTTCCTGAAGATCCGTTTATAACCTTTGTAGTTATGTTGCTGACAAACTTTAGTCAAACTCACAAACAGACCAACGGATCATCATCAAAATTTAATCATATATTTCTTGTAACATTACTAACAACTAATGTAAGTTTCACAAAGTTCCATTTATATCTTTTGGAGTTATGCTGCTGACAAACATAAAAATAACACAGCGTCAAACGAACGAACAGATCGTCACAAAAATTTACTCATGTACTCTTCGTAATATACCCAAAAACTCGAGTAAATTTCATAAACGAAAAATGAGGCAGACAAACAAACAGATGAACGGATCTTCACCAAAAGTTAATCACCTGTTCCTCCTAACATACTTAACAATCCCTGTAAATTTCGTCAAGATCCGTCCATAACCTTTTGAATTATTTTGGTGACAGACAAATAAACAAACCGATAGACAATCCCAACGAAAACATAACCTCCTTGGCGGAGGTAACGAGAGCACGAAAATTTGTGCACCGTTCTTTGACAAATATTTGGCAGACGTGAAGTTTACTATTGCCTGGTATTTACCATTTGAGCTCACTCATTACTTGGAGAAGCTTGAGCATATAAACGTAAGTTGACTGGGTTTAGTTTGTATAACCCCCAGGCATATGAAACTCGAGCAATGCGTCTTGAGCCTGATACTAGAGCTCAATATTCGAGTTGCTCTTAGCTCCCGTAAAGTTTACATCTAAATAAAAGGTAAGGGGAAAAATTAGCAAACTTACCTGTATCTTATTTATCAGTGCCTCATCTTCATTTACATCATCTCCAATGTGTACCACCAGACCCACGTACCGTCCGTCAGTCAACTCCACCCCATCATTTTCGACACTGGCGTTACTTCCTTCATGATGGTCATTTTCTGCCCCAGAACCTTCACTGTTTTGGTGTTCGTCTCCTTGTGTTGAAGTTGCGACAGTAACATCTGATTCAACATCCTCCACTGGTTTAATCGGATTAGCGGTGCTTCTCGCAGGCGTCATTTGATGCGATATAGCAGGTGTCGTAGGCGATACTGGTTCCGGTGTGGTGCGCGATGTGGAGATTTGGTCACCCTCGGTTCTGTTACTGCTGGCGGACTCCACGGTTGTGGCCGTCTCTTCACTACCTATTGTATCATTGCCGCTAGTATTGGTATTGTTATGAGTGTTACTATCATTTGGCTTTGTTGTTTTAGTTATGCTTTCAGTTGTATAAGCTATGCCGCCTCCTCTACTGTCTGTCTGGTTTAAACCATCGTTTGCTTCACTCCATCTCTCTACGTCGTTCGGCCCAAGTTCGGTCACTGTCCCAGTGGGTACGGAATGTGTACGACCATCTTTGCCTGAATTTGTTACATTTTCATTATTTCCTGATGCTTTTGCTGTTAAGTTAGGATTACTTGGAGGGTTCCAATTCCATGATGCCGGATTAGACGATCGGGCTTCTAATGAGAGTGTGAATATTACCAGCAATATACTCACCAATGCCTTTCGAAAAGACATAATTCCTCTAATTACCTGCAATATGCAACATAAATATACAAATTAACGCTTTATAAACTGACGGTACAAGCCACTTTTAACAGCTAAGAGGATGTGAACACACACATTTATCTTACTAAGAAACTTTTACAGTATCCAGTAAGCACCGCAAGGCTTTGGCAGCGTTCTGTGTAACTACTGTACCAAGTTAGTGCTGACAAACGTACGTAAGTCATTGTAAAAGCTGAACACTGCGGAATTTCATAAAGAATGCCATTGAAGTAAGAACAAAGATGACTACTGATATGAGTCATTGTAATCGTCAAAAAATGTGTGAGAATATCTAACGAAGCTTGACACAGAAGAGTCTTTATAACCAGTAAAAAATATTTAAATTGGAATGTTTAACATCCTGGAAGATTCTGGAATATTAAACCCAGTTCCCGCTGAGGCTCGAGCGGTCCGTGACCAAGCACCAAAGATACCAGTTCACTGTAAATATACGACGGTAAATTCTTCGCACTAAATTCAGTGAATGGCCAATTCATCGAATGCTAGATTCATCAAACGTTATGTTCATTGAATGGTAAATTTAATAGAATGGTAAATGAATGCGCTGAATTTACCATTCAATGAATTTACCATTCAATGAATTTACCATTCAATGAATTTACCATTCAACTAGAACTCCCCATGAGGAAAGACCATTACCCGGGCTAAGAGGGGGTTGGGATGCGTTACAAATTGAACGTTGTCATTTTTTATAACCAGCTAGAGTTTCGGCATTGCTCGCATCTAAGTCAACCCACCTGACTGCCTGAAAAAAAGAAAATTATGATGATGGCTCTAGTTTTTCTGACTAACCTAATCTGCGATACAGCGAGCCGCACAGCACGCGAACTTGAACGCCGCCCGCACACACAGTGATGCGCGCACGCAAAATCGTCTCAAACGTACATAGCGCTTGGCAAGTTTGGCGTCTGTGCTGCCGGGACCGCACTATACTTTCTTAGAAACTACGTGATGCGAGGATACGCAGCTCGCATGACGTACTAGACATCGTATCTATGCTACCGTGTTTAAATATGTTTCAGACTTCCGGATGAATTTCTCATTCTCGCTTCCAGTTATTCGTGAGGATACACGCGTAGACTTGACATATTACCTCAGAGTTTCAGGAAAAACGTTCACTTAACAAGTGAAACGATGTATAAAGTTCTTTATTTTTGAATCACTATTCCTATCGAATAAGTGATTCAGGAAGACGACAATGAAAACCAGTCAGAGTCACCGAGCGTTAACTGGTCCGATTGATGGCAGTTCGCAACTCACAAACTTCAATAATGAAAACTAACTGGAATACTATCCAATTTAACGAAGATCACTTTCTAACCCTAGAACCATTAGTTGTCGCTAATGAAACGAATCAACAGCGATCGGGTCATATTGAGCACTGGAATCGTGATCGATTTTAAAAGTGGGTTTCCGAAATTTTCATTAGAATTATGGTTTTGGCGTATACCACGCTGAAATATAAATGATATTCAATGTCTTATGAGAAGTATTTTTTCGAATTCTAAAGGTCGAGATAATCTGAGAAGATTTTGAAGACAATCTCAAAGAGTTGCTTAGCTCGTGCTTGGACACCCGCTACTCGAAGCTCAGTGTGAACAGGGCTTATTTTAGACAAGAAAGTGTTCACTCTGTTACTCCCACTGGGACTGCAACTGTCGTCACAAGTCGTGTAATGCTATTGCTGCGGAAAATTGAGCATTTTTTTCTGTGATGGTAAAGAGCTGTGCCTTAGAGTTGAATACTCAAGTAATAGATTCTCAAAGACAAGCCCCTATTCTATAAAACCAAAGCTACGAAAAAAACACTTTGATTGCGAAGATTGAAAAAGACATACGTTTTATTAATTATAGCGCACATCACTGTGGTAATTTTTACCCCTCAAATATGAATTATTTAGTGTTACGGTAAATGGTACATCATCTAAGGCGTTCTCTATGTATGCTATAACAAGTGCGAATAACTATCTTCTTCTGTCATCAAAATCAAATGTGTTTCCTTGAATAATTAGAAATATAACCTAGAGATATTTTCATACCAGCATGCTTGCCCAACGTTCATTTTCTTTAGTAGTACAACTCCGAAGAAATAATGACACCATTATAGATCCTGAAGAAAAACCTACCTACACAACTGTGTAGCTTCTTTGTGTCGTTCATTGAGGTTCCTTCTGCCTTTATCTTTGACTGCTGTGAAGGCAAGCATTATTGCGTTTTATCAGCGGGAGCACGGGAATACACTTAACCACTGTGGAGATAAGTTGCTTGTGTGCTCGAGTGTTATCTAAGTCATCAAAACGCACTACAATAAACACCATTGTCGCCTTGTGTGAAGATGTTTGTGTCCTTCATATCATGTTTCGCTACATCGTCAGTAGGTCAAACTGCAGATTAAACTGTACTAATTTTACTAGTTTTGACTGTAACTACCTACCAAATTCATCCTATTGTGGTGATGAATGAAACTTTCTTTAAAGCTTCTCTTATTACCATAGCGACCTCAAACAAAAACTAATTGTTTATTGGGACGCTGAGAACACATTTATTAGTAAGAAATACACATTTCTCAGCCCAGATTATCGATAAGAGGCTGAAGTAATATTAATCATAAAATTGAAAAAGTCGACACGAACTAATAATTAAAACTTGACGTTTCGGGATACTTCTCCCATTTTCAAAATCCTAACAAAATCTTTAATGGATACCTAACAAAAATTTTTTTT
>LQNS02277998.1:5883691-5900094 GCA_001587735.2 Parhyale hawaiensis | reverse complement strand
ACTAAGAATTACACCTAATGCAAAAAATTACACTTAACAACCTCATTTACGTCTAAGCCCTTCAATAGGGGTCTACTGCACAGCACCAGCAATAACGTATGCATTAAATGTTTCCGTACACTTGAAAAACTCAATAAATGTTTAATCAATAATAATCTCTCAGTCGCCTTTAACAAAACTTGCATAGCAGAAAAGCTAGCTGTAACCGAACTACACAATATATGTATATATATATATACATATATAGCCTACAGTACTCGTATACTATATATATTTTCCAGTCGGTAATATGACTGATAATTAACGTCAGTCGGTATTTTTCAGTCCCCTCCCCCCCCCCAATGTTGAGTACTTCGCGACATCCCTGTTTGCACGGCCTCGTTTTCAACCACGGGCGCGGGTTCGTGATCGTACCACCTCTCTCTGACCGGGAATTTATGAATCCGCAGAAGGGTCCAGTGGAGGTGTCGAGCCACTTTATCGTGCCTGCGCTTGTACTCCTTTTACGCCAGCACTCCGCATTCGCTTATCACGTGGTTGATGGTTTCATCCGAGCTTCTGTCTTCTGTAAATTCTACAGGTTATTATTATCATTATCATCGAAACTTCACGCTTAAGCTCCCACGAAAGGTAATACTACCCAAATGAAGCATCTTGCTACACGGGGAAGCCCACAACGCTACTAAAGGAAATCCAGCAAAAAACCATTAACAACTGACTTAAACGCATGCAGGCCTATACTACCAAAAGCCGATGCCGACAACAAATTCCAAACCTTAGCCGACCAGGGCACGAAGCACCGACAGAACTGATAGGTTCGACATCCAACAGCCTCCAAAGCGAAAGAGTGCGCTCCGCACGCAGCACGAGTCGCTCTCCCAAAAAACCTTGAGGGCAGGGAGAGAAGAATACAACCAATGCCTCTCATTGTTGTACACCTTATAAAACATACATAGCTCGGCTACTCCTCTCCTGTGGGACAGGTTCATCAGATCATTATCAGCGCACAGCCTAGGCGATTTTGTTTCGATGTACCTGGTTCTGAGGGCTTGTTCTTGAGCTGCCAGGTTGGTGCCATCTGTTTCCCGTTTCAGCTCATCCCTCAGAAGCCAGTTCCAAGAGTTTGGTGCGATTTTGTCCTGAACAGCTTCGAGTTACTGGCCGGACATCTTCATGCTCTTCCATTTGTTAGTTCGATCGAGGCGTCGGCGCTGTTTGAACTGGTCAACCGCTTCGGTTTTTTTCAGCAACTTCGCCTCGACTAAGCAGCGTGCCCACGGGTCGTCGCTCTCTCTGAAGTGTTGGGAGAGAGTGCGTTTCTCCGCTTCGACGTAGTCCTCGACGCTGATAAAGCCACAGCCCCCTCTCTTCTGTTGAGATAAAGTCTGTCTACGCACGATCTTGGGTACAGTGCTTGAAAGATGGTCATGAGCTTCCTGATTTTTATGTCCATATCGGTGCAGTCCTTCTTGGTCCAGTTATTAATGCCAGCAGAATATTGGACTAAGGGGACGGCCCAGGTGTTGATGGCCTTGATGGTGTTGCTCCCATTGAGGTGTGATTTCAGGATGAGCCGGAGTCTGGTGAGGTACCCCTTCCGAATGGAATCTTACATCGTTCTGTGGAGAATGGTGTTATACTCCATGACACCCAGGTACTTGTAACCCGACTCCGCGATATCTTCGAACGTACCTTCTTTGCCGGTGATTCCCTCGGACGCAGAAACCTCCCTTTTTTCGATGTTGAGGACTCCGCATTTGCTTACACCGAACTACATCTTGATGTCTTGAGAGTATTTATGGACTATAGTAAGGAGCTGCTCTACTTGATCCTTTGATTTAGCATAGAGCTTGAGATTGTCAATGTAAAACAGGAGGTTGAGCTTCATGGTACTGCTATAGTTGTAGCCCTGGCCGGCCTTGTTCAAGGTCTCGAAGAGGAGGATCATGATCAGAACAAAGAGCAGTGGAGATAGGAAGTCGCCCTGGGAGATTCCACGCCTGATGCTCACCTCGCCGAGGTGTTTATTGGCACTTGTGAGCTAGGTCTTCCAGTTGGGCATGGTCGTCGCGATCAGACTGCGGATGTTGCCGGCAATGCCGTAGATGTCCAGACATTCCAGGAGTGAGGGACCATGTCGAAGGCTTTTTTGTTATCAACTCAATCCATACTTAGGTTTTTGTTTTTGCTCCTGGCGTCTTTCGTGAAGAGCTTGTCGACGAGCAAATGGTCCTTCGTTTCCCTGGTGTTCCTGCAGCATCCCTTCTGTTCGTCAGGTAGGAGCTTCTTTGAGTCTAAGTGTTGGTAGACTCGCTCGTAAATTATGCCCGTCAGTACCTTCCACATAAGGGCGAGGCACGTGATTGGGCGGTAGTTGCTAACCTCCGTGCCCTTTGTCTTATCCTTCTGAATTAGGACCGTCTCCCCGTGGTCATCCAGATGGGCACGGTTCCGCATTACAGGCATTCGTCGAGCTGTGCAGCAATTCTGGAGTGCAGCGATATTATTATTGTTTAGTAACTAAGCAAGTTCTACAAATCAGTTTATTTTGAAGCAGTTACTACCGTCAGCTTTGCTTTAGATTTTGTTATCACACATTGCACTGGGTAATGCTTACTTGCTGTGTGTCTGAGACTACAATATATTGAAAAAAAATTCACCAATTCAATAGTCTGAGGAGCACACCGTATGTTATCTGCATCTCTTATCACACAGCAGCATTTCCTGTTTATGAACTCGGTGGTACGCCTCTAAAGGTACGTCATCACCTGGTGTTAAGTCTACGCTCCGGGTCCACATAATACAGTACAATCGCGCTCTTATTTCCATGCGAGGATGTGCGGCTCACACGTGTAAGAAATTCTAGGTCGCCTTTCGAAAATATTCATATATATATAATTTGATGAATTGTTCCCTTTTTTGTACTTTTATATGTATATATGCATACTCTAATAGGCAATCTGGAATTCCTAACACACTCTATCCCAACGCATAGCAAAAGTCGGTAGCATAGATGTGGCAGTGTGAACGACGTGCGAGCCGCCTGTCCACTGATCAGGTTGAGTGTGCGATTGTGTAGTGCGGTATCGGCATATCATATGATAACAGGGCTGGGCCCGGTTCTAAAACAGCGGTCGGCGGCCCTCCACCTCTTTCAGTTAGTGCAATAATTAAACTAGAACTGCCCTGCGAGAGAACGGACCATCAAGTGTTACGCAATGCTAAAGAAGTGAATGGTAGACAGGCAGACAAAGAAACAAACTGCAAGAAGACCATCACAAAAATTTGATCATCTGTTACTCGTGACGTTCCTAATAGTTTCTGCAAAGTTAACGATGATCCGTTCATACTTTATTGAGCTCTGTTGCTTACAGACACACACAGACAAAAAACACAATCTCCTTGCTGGAAATAATTTTTTGGTTTTTTAGCCGATCTGCAGAGCCTCTGGTTCCTTGTGGTTTCCTGTACCTGTTATCCAGCAAAAATGAGGATTTTTTTTTTCTTATTTAAAAGGGCGCACGACATGTATGATAGGTATTTATGCCTGAAATGGATGAAAAACCAGAGTTTTCGAAACGGCCACGGACTGATGACAGCTTAAAGTAATGAGTAAATTTTCGCCTAGAGTCGCCCTCATTTCTTTACAATGTCGTCGACTTTGCCTTTTAGTCAGTCTGTACTATTCCGCTGCAACTCTCAATGGTCGTGCCACTCGGCTTGAAGCCCAAACTAACTTCCTCCTAGTACGTTTAAGAGCTGGACTCTATCCACAGAACAGTGGATTCCCTGTAATTATCTCCCTCGGTACATAATACCCTTTTACAGCTGTCCGCGGCCCTTCACCCCTACAGTGACTGCGCAAAGAAGTTTACTATGCTGTGTCTTGTAAAGGGGGGAGGCTGCAGTAAATTGCGGAGGGGCTTCACCATACATACATGTATCATAATTACATGGAAGCAATCATAGGGACTACGATGGAGGGGCACAGAATATTGCTGACGGGGCTCAATCCCCCTCACCATTCGGTTACTCTTGCTTATATTATCGACAGTACGGAAATGCTCACTTACCCTTCTTAGGTGGCCGATAGTGAGGAAAATGCTACAGATGCTGAAATAAACGCCTCAACCAAACACATTTTATCGTGACAACCAGAGAAAAAAGCTCTTCCTATTATACAGAGCACAAACAGAGAACTCTCGATAGTTGTTGCTCCAAATATTCAAACAAGAAACCATGATATCTTTAGTCAGGTGATTTGGTTATGTGTATAAAACGTAGTACTAAAATCTTTAATCGTTTCTTCTCACCATTAGTCCACCATTTTGGTTTTACCAAAAAAATTACTCTCTTTGGGGTTAGATATATTGACAACTGTGCTTTGTATATTCTGTATCAAAATCTGGTATCTGACCTGGCGTTTCTCCACAGCGGAGACCTGCCCGCCACCCTTCCAGCTGCTAGCCGACAGCTGCTACTACATCCAGACAGACTCCCGGGAGTGGCGGTCGTGGGGAGAAGCCCAGTCCTTCTGCCAGCAGCAGTCGGGTACTCTGGCAGCGCCTTACCNNNAGCCTTGCTCCCTAGCTCTTTTTTGCAGATTTGTTTATGGTTGCTTAGCTCTATTGTGTACTCTGGTTCACGGTTGTCTCCTGTTTTGTGGCTTTATTATGGTTGTCAAACTGGTTTGTGAATATTTTGGTGTACGGCTGTCGAGTTCTTTTGGGCATGTGTGTTTATGGTTGCGTCACGTGTAGTGTGCTTTTGTTTATGGTTGTTCAACTCCATCGTGCAGTTTAATTTACAGTTGTCAGTTTTTTTCATGCATTGCTATTCACAGCTGCCTCATGTTTTCTGCGTCGGCCTGCTGATATTTTAGGCTGCGGTTTTCTCTCTGTCTCGAAATACTTGCTCGTTTGCAGCTGTCACCAGTGCAGCTGTTTAGCTCTTTCAGAAATATTTTCCTTGTTTACAGCGCTAAAGTGTAACTAAATTTTGGCCACTCCCGCAGCCGACTTACGATATTCCCTTCCTGGGCAACTAATAATTTTGTGAGGAGCGCAATATGTTTATGGCATTCTTACCTCTCCTACTGTTGTTGCCTGACCTAGTAGTTGCCTTTTTTTCATTCAATTTCGTACTTGTCAAAGGAAAATAAACCCCGGCAGACTAGCCTTCTATGGCTCCAGGCACCTCTATCTCTACAGGAAGGATGCAATAGAGTGGGCTGCTTGCGGTACAGAGCTCGGGATAACTCTGTCTGGAGGCTCCAGGCAAAGTCTGGTGGTCTTCACGAGGGAGTTTTCGGTCATCCCAAGCTCAATTGGTTTGCAATTACCGCTTAAAATTCTATCCAAACTGGCGAGAAATCAAGCTGACGATGGAAGTGAGGAAAAAGCTAATCGGCTAATGTTATCTTGTGCACAAGATACGAATTGATGATCCCTCAAATTAGCTGTAAAAATTCATGGTTGTGCTGAATGAACAATATATCCACGAGAACATTCATCACTATTGCATCAAATACTTTTTCTTAAATTAAAAAAAAAACTAAATTGAAAACTTTCGGGGGAGGGCAGATTTCTATCCACTCAACTTTAGGCCCCAGACATATACATAAATATATAAAGTGAGTTGATCTTACTCTCCTCTTTTGTAATTATGTAATCAACATTTTGCCAATGAATGGCGTCGTTGCGTTTATGACGAATCACGTGTTAGTATCTATTTTGTAGAACGTAAATTTAGGTGCATTTATTAACCTTTCGAACATTTCAGTGCATTTATCATAAAATGATCTCCCAGGGGTCATTACTTTCATGACTTGTTAAAATATCATTACATCACTCCCTCCCAAACATCTACCTTGTTTCCGGTTGATCGTACTTGTCTCAAATCTACTAAAGTGTGACGCTGGGGTGAGGATGATAACTCTCAGTCAGAGACGCAAATAAACAGCTCCAAGGAAGTGAAATGAAGCAAGCCTCAGATTAGACGCGGCCATTCAGGCAATCTTGCGTCATGATGTACAACGACCGACCATAGAGCTCCTCTGTTCTCGCCGTGCCCTCAATTTGCTTATACGGTGCCGTGGTGCTCTTGATGCCATATGAGTCAGCGGCGGTCTTGGTTACGATCTTGGTACCGCACGCATATGTCAATATCTATACACTATATGGCAGCTTGTGCGTCCATTCGTACCCAATGTGTCGTGTTCATTCATAGCTCAGCAGTATCCTCTTAATGCCATTGGTATTGTACGTGCTCAACCGCGTCTGCATATATAAAATGTGGCATCTTGTGCCTTTTTTTTGTTTTCACCTGTCAAATTTCAGTCACGCTTTTGATCTTTACAGCGACCCTTTCTATACATAACTACCCTAATTCAACAATTGCTTCTTGGATCCTGATAGAAGCACGGGGAGTTTTTACCTGCAGTTCAGTTCATTTTTTGACGTAACTCAGTAATATCTTGTAAATGTTGCTCATTTTTTAACGTATGAATAAATCTCCACACGGCATTAGGGCTTGTACGTTTGCTCGTAGTCAATGCCTTGTGATCATTCAGATCCTTCAGCCGCGATCTCGAAGGCTGCATGGCCATGACAATCACCCATAAAAACAAAAGTAGAACGCCTACTTAATGAGTGAATCCTAGTCATTGCATCTAAAAGACAATCAAAAATCTTATATCAGCGGACGGACTACGATACAATGGGAACAAATAAAAGTTCCAAACGAAACTCAGACTCGCAGCACCAGCAGCTCACAACCTGGACACTCATACTCTCTCTACCTTGACATAATAACTTTACGAACGTAAGTAGCCAGACCCCTAGATCCAGGGCACGAGCCTCGAAATCGCAATATTTATTTTTTTTAAATTCAGCATCATCGGCTCAGAAACATGACGATAGCTGGAAACAAGCGTCTTCGAGCACAGTACTAAATCATAATTAGTAGAGGCTACAGAGAACTCAGCCATGTTACCGTAGTGACTTTGAATATTAACTCAAAATATACGGCAAGAACGAACACTGGAACCACGAGGATCAGGGTTAACTTCCACATCCAGATAGCGAAATATCAGACACGCAGAAATAAACCAAAACAAGCACCATGAGAGAGTGGACGATAACAATCAGCAAAAGAACATAAAAGCCGACAGTCACAATTGTTACGAAAGCTGCCAGATATTCACGAGTAATCTATGAAGAGTATTCAGGTTCTGGAAAGTGTGCAGCATGCAGTGATGTACAATGCAACCTACAGGCTTGATACATAAGTGTATAAATAATAGCAGACTACAAAGACAATTTTTTATTGGTTTGTATCACAGGCATTTGCGTGTGTCACTGCAACTTTCATTCACTCGTAGTGATAAAATAAAAGAAAGAGTTGGCACATGCACTGTCGCACAAACATGGGAGGAAACAAGACTCTTATCTTCCGGATTAAAGAATCGCCTGATAGCGATAGCAGCAACTGTTGCGTGAGGTTATTAATGCAATGCCAAATAAATTTATAATTTTGACCACACACGAGCGGGTTGGCTTACGTCATAGCACTCAAGAGCATTATAAAATCCATGACAAGATGAGCTGTTCGTAGAGCCATTCTTACCAAAAAGCAAAGCACCATCAACGACGACTTAACTGTCGATAACATAACTGTACCTAGAGCCATTTTTTGTGTCTCGCTTTTTATTTCGAGAACAGGAAACACTAATGGCGAGAGACTATGAGATTACATAAGCACTCCTTCCGATGTTACTAATCTGCTGTGCTGCGACGTTACAGCAACACGCCACGCTAAGCCCAGTCTGAAATGTTCGTGTCTCCGGCCCTTCTGTGACGCCACAGTGAGGCCAGGCTGCACTATATCGTCTCTCACGACGATTTTGCGTGCACGTAAGCTTTCCTGCGCGCGCCACCACTAAAATAAATACTACCTAGCTAGGCAAACCTAACCTACTCTTACCTAACCTAACCTAACCTACTTACCTAACCTTCTAACTTAACCTAACCTTACCTAACCTAACCTATCCTAAACTAGCCCATTCTAACCTTTCTAACCTTACCTAACGTTACCTAACGTTACCTAATGTTACCTAACGTTACCCAACATTACCTAACCTAACCTAACCCAACTTAAACAGCGATACAGCGAGGAGCGCGGCGCACCAACTTGAATGCCGCTCACGCGCACACGATCTGCGTACACAAACACGCATACAAATCGTCGTGAGAGACGATAGCGCGGCCGGGCTGCACCAGCGCAACAAACAATGCAAATCGATTCTTTCTGGATACATTTTGCCTGTGACCGACAGCAACGCACGGTACACCGCGCGATCTGGGTTGTGTCGGTGGGGACAGCAGACTGTTGTACCCCACGTTACATTTTTTTCGTGCAATAAATTTATTGCACCACATGTCGTTTGTTGCACTTGTGTGACGGAGGCCAAAGCAAGATTGCGGCACCAGCGATACCGTGTCATCATAATTGAAATTGCAATCCTGAGTCATAAGACAGCGTTTGAGGCTATCTCAAGCCTAACCGGTTGGCATTTTAGTGCAGAAACTCATTCCAATGCCCCAAATTAGGACTAAGTTCAGAATCATTAAAGCTGGTAACATGAGATTATTCAACCGCAGCCCGCACATCAAAACCGTCATTAATCTTTTATCGGGCGACGCCCTCGTTATATTATACAAGGCAATATTTTTTCCTATTGCCTCAAACAGCTCCTAAGTCACCACTAGACACTGATTTTAGGCCTACAACTGGAATTTTGCTAGCATTTCAAGTTGTTTTTCTTGGATATTTGCAGTTAACACTGTCGTAGCAATAGTATAATAAGTGAGAAACGTTTGAAAATTTTCCCAGGAGGTGTTCTATAAGAATAGCTCTTATGAAGTACAAGTAACAGGATGCGATTATTTCAAATTGGAACATCATGGGTGAAACGGTCTTGAGATTTGGATCGCAATGTGGAAATGATAAAAACAAAGCTGGAAAATTCCAGTAACGAATTGTTTTTCCCAGAATCCCAGTGTTATCATTAGGGAAGTTACCATATATGGCCACTTGCCGGTATATGGTTAATCATTTTTTTGGAAAAGTTTCTTCGATATTAGAAATCGTGTCCCACTCGCCCCGTCATCAAATGGCGGCAAAAAAAAAATAATTGCTTCAACGAAGCCCCGTCTCCTTAGCTGTTCTTCCTGGGTCAATTCTCAGGAATATTTTTCCCTTTTCAATCGTTGATCTACTCAATTTGTGCAGCATGAACTCGGAAGAATATACTGGTGATGGAAGCACAATCCATTTTAAGTATGTACTATCGTGCAGAGGTACTGTAGTCGTGCTCATTCATTCGATTTAAAAATTATTAAAAGGCAACGGCCCTCTCGCCTATCAGCTGATGAATTTACATATATCTCATCCTTCAAATCGGGACGTAGAAATAAACAAACAATCAACAAAACTCTCTTTTAATATTATAAGTATTGTAGGATGAAACTGGTTTCTCAGAGTAGATCTCCAAATGCGTGTGGAAGAGAAAGGGAATCGGATGGACGGATATCCATGTACGGACAGAACTCACTTTTGTCACGGCTTGCATAGTCGGCCGGCAAAAATGGCCGCTCTGCATTTTTCATGCACCTGGAGTTGAATTTCCATAGGTGTTGCACTTCTCCCCCGCCTACGCAGTATTCAGTTTCAAGTAGGAGAAGAAATGAGCACCGCCAAATTTCCTTGGAGAGAGCAATGCAGTGTTTCCGTGGTGACAGAACTTACCACGATAATGAATATCAACTTTCGCATCGACCTACCCTAGCAATATTTGGGGCCACCGCGGCGCCGTGCAGAAGCTGAAATTAAGTCTTTAGCTTCTGGGGCGGCGCTGGTTTTTGTTAGGGTAACACTGCCAACTGGAAATGCCCCGTACTTCAGCCGTATCCAAAGAACAGTTACATTATTAATAAATATGATGTGTATATATCTCCTGGTGGAGAGTTATAAACAGATAAACGAAATAACTAAACCCACAAATAAGCAGCGATGTTTATCAGAGTGTTTCATCGCTGTACGTGGCTATTTAAACTATAATGGTAAAGAATTTGCGTCGGTACCCTTTCATTGCTTAAGCTCGCGGCCTTTGATCGAAAACTCATAGGCGGCATCGGATAGTATCGTATGATCGCCTAAATACATAATGCCGTCTGGAGATCGTGACTGTGCCCCTTGTTCTTTGAAGCTTTAATGTCGTTTTAAAACACATTCCTACTCGTGCCATTAAAAGTACCGTAATAATGAATATCACAGGCGTGTCTTCGGGGAAAGCAATACCGGTATACCCGTGCAGCAACGCATAACGTCAGGCGACAAATTTCAGATTGACTCTGAGTCCTCCGAACAGACAGACACTGCACGCAGCAGGCAGACACACAAGTGCATCCTCACTCTGTCGCCTATATGCAGAATTATTTTTGTTTTGTTACAGCGGGCTGGAGTCCTGCACTGTCACCTATATAGCCTCACTTTCACTGCGCTACAGGGGCTGTAAATATTGGCAAATATTGCATGGTCAGCTCATGTGCAGCTCATTCATAGATAAGTCGTATCCAAGATACGGATGAAACTGGCTATCAGCAGGGCCTGTGCAATTGCTTCTAGTGCAGCCGATAGTTGCCACAGCCAGATATGGCAAAGCCAAGGAGCTTCTAATGGGAGGAGCAAGCCCAAGCACTCTCTGGGCGAGTAAACACATGGCTTCATGGCTTTGTCACGTGATCAAGCTGGCGTTTGGAGTCCTTAAAGTGGCTGAAGTTGCAGTGGTCAGCACATATAATTAAGGAAGATACAGACAGGCAGATCTTCAATATTTTTGCAAAGACAATCGTGTCTGAAGATTTTTATCCCAGTGGTCACCCTGTTACTTTATTACTTTCATCATCAGATGGTATACAGGATACAACTTTCCTTTACATACTTCCATCCGCTCGGAATTTCGTCGATGGTTAATGGCTATAAAAATTTGGGCTCAGGACTCCCTATATAGGCTGCGTGAGGCAATGCTGCTCTCCGATTGGATGAGCCACTCAGCAAGTTTAAGGGAAAAGTTTACTCGCAACGCTCCCGTAGGATAAATAGATAGGGTGCGCTCCTCTCTATTAGAGCCTCCTTGGGCTAAGCACGGAGGCAGCATTGAGAGGAGAAAGCGTCAGCTCTCTTTTCGTGAGTCCATGCACATATGACTGATTCAGAGGACGTGAGCTGGCGGTTGGACTCGCTCAACTGCATGGCTGATAATAGCACGAGCAAATTAGCACCGCCTCCCCGTACGACAGCCGCGAAGGCATTAACAAGGCAATATCGCTCTCAAATGGGAAACGCCACTCAGCCCGTTCTGGGGAAATGTTTACTTGCAACGGTCCCGTACAGTAAAAATAGGGCGTGCACTCCTCTCTATACTACCGCCATGGGTAAAAGAAAAGCGAGGGCGTATGGGCAGCAACATGGAGGTGGCAGCGAGGGGGAAGGGGAGGGCTGCTCGCGACTCTGTACTCATTAGAGTTTTGTCGCTTGAGGTTGTGCTACGCTGCAAATTGTACGTTTGTACAAAGGCTTCTGTTACTACCAAGCTGCCCGTCTCCCTTGGAAACCACTGAGGTTGGCAAATGTTGATTTCAGTGCAGCTTGCCATCTCATCCCAACCCAGTCACACCGGCGAGTTGGGTGCTCATGGAGATTGCCTCGGACCAGATAACCATGCAGCGTAGTAACAGGAAGATACCATGAATACTTGATATATCAAGTACCTTGGTCACTCTTCTAGACTGGTGCACTATATAATTATCTTTTTCGACGGGGAATAGACAAATTAGAGAAGCTCTCTGAGAGTGTATACATCCGCTAAAAAATGCACTGTTTTTGCATAAATCAAACAGGTCTTGAATCTAGATTTTCGTTGTTATCATCACTAAAATTTGAACAGCTGTTCTTTGTAACATTCGTAGCAGCTACTGTGAATTTCTTGAAGATCCTCTAATAACTTTTTGTATTAGTTACTGACAAACAGGTAGTCAACTCAGGGACTAACAGACAAATGGGCGAACAGATCATCATAAAAGTTTGGTCATTTCCTCGTCGTAAAATTCCTAACATTTTAAGCTATTGAGTTATATTGCTACTTGAACAAGTAGCTTAACGGATCTTCACCAAATGCTCATCATCTGTTCCTTGAAACATACCTAGCAATCTTGATGAGTTTCATGAAGCTCTGTCTATAACATTTTGAGTTATCCGACAGATAAATAGACAAACTCCGACAAAACAATACTTTCTTGGCGGAGGTATTGAAGAGCACCTTCCGATCCTTCGCAGATTCCACACAACAACTGTTTGCTTCGCCTAACCATATTTCTTTTTAAAGTTACAATTATCGCTATTATGCGACCGTATGGATATGTTGGCTAAACTTCTGTATTTTCCTCTTTAAACTTTGACCCACGCATGATACGCATCGTGCTGGGTAGTACTATTACCTCTTCTCGCAATCACGGTCTTTAAAGTGTATGTTCAACAGTTCAGCCTCATACATAGATTACATAGTTTGTAATGCATCATCTAAAGGTTAAACTCGCTTTGGTCCTAATCCCCTCAAGATCAGTGTAAAAAGGGACCATATTTTGTCGTGATATCTCTTCGCGAACTGTGCATTGCACGCCAATTGTGTTGTATCAAAACCAACTCACAGTGCCGTGCAGATATCACCATTATGTGTTTTGGTGGGCTCTTACAGCACTGAAAGTGCAGCTTTCTTGCTTCACAGCACAGCAGAGCAGATACTGCACGTTAGTTGAAGGTTATAATTGCTATCGACCTTTCACTTTGTATGTGCCTATTGTCAGTCTATATACAAGTATATGGCTTGTTAAAAATTACGCCATATCTATTCGTTAAAATATCTTACTAAACTTTTCCTAACAGTCAAATTTTAAAAAATTTCACCGTTAGAAAAGTTAATAAAGATTTGTTTCCGAAGAAATACCGTGTGATTTTGAACCAGACATATTTGAAAGAAAGAAGGTTCCCAAGCTATAAAAATATATACATATTTCTGCATTTATTCTCTTGAAATTGCACAAATACACTGCAAAATTTGATGACAGGCGGCTGAGGAAATTTGGGTTACCTCTGCGCATCTCCGGTATCATAGTTCGACCTTCCTATGATAACCGCTTTAAATTTTGCAAAATCCCAAGAATAAAATTGACCAATTTTGAGCCTCTCACCTGATGAGCCAAGGAGCAGCGAAATGCCCGTCGTAGTTAACAAAAGTTTTTCAAGTGCTTCTCATCGAATTTTACAACATGTATAGTTCTATATCGTTCCACCCAAAAACTGCCAGATGGAATTGAGCTATCGCTACAATATTGTGTACGCAGTTTGGTGAGTTGACCTAGATGTGAAAACTTCCAAAACTGTAGAATCAACACTTTCAACCCTCCCATCCCCATCGCAGGTGACGGTCCTACGCCACGAGGCTTTCTAGTTTTTATATTTGTTCCAACTTGTAAAGAAGTGACCAAATTTGAGCTGTGATACTTCCTCACGGAACTGTAGAGTACTGTATACGATCCTGCGGTGTTCACTGTATAATAACGATAAAATTAACCTTGACTGCACCCTCCACGAGGAAACCCAAATGTACTGGGTCGTGCTGTAGAAAAAGGCACGATACGATATATTGAAAAATATACTGTACAAAGTACGGGCCCGTAATTGTATACGATATCTTTCAATAAATTTCTCTATGGGCTGCTCACCGGTCTGCTGCCCAGGGTCCAGAGATAGCAGAGTTCTCAACCTTAAGTACTACTGTAGATTACATTGTCTTAATCCGAAGCTTGCTGTCAAGTACTGTGTGGTATTTCTTAGGCAGGAAATGAGATAGCGGAGGCAGCAGTGATAACTGAAGCTGACGCTTGTCTTGTCCCTTTATGTCGTTCAGACGAACACGTTGGTCTTGTTCTCAACTATTCGTTCGTTACCGAAGGTGGTACCGCTTCCCTAGCATAATTTTAGGCCGCCTTAGAGGCTTGATTTACGATTTTAGTGGCTGGGGCGTCAAGAATTCTATCAGGTTACATTCAGCAGTTCTGTAACAGATGTGAGCACATGCGGCCTTCTCCGGCCCTGCTGCAGAAGTAAAAGAGCCCTCCGGCCTCTTTTACCCCTGTCATTGGGCCGCAGGTTGCTGGCCGCAAGGGCCCAAGTACCTCGAGCTTTCAAACGATGCTGTTCCTACAAGATGCCATCTCTCTGCTGGGCCTTAGAGAGCAGCATTTATTGACTCTCCAAACCAATGCTCGCTTTCTCTGTCTGAATATTTTATACACTCTAACAACCTGCTCAAAATCATTTTGTTTAGAGTTGAAGTTGAAAGCTAGGGAACTTGATGTGAAATAAGGAGTATTTTCGGTAAGCATCCCACCAAATTACACACGTTTTATGGAGCCTTGGTTGGTCTCACCATTCCTTTTTCAGTACTGTCTATGAGAAATTTCTTTACGCGATAGAAAAAGAGCCGTTGTTTTACAAAATTTTGGATCTAAATATCAGAGCTGGGCGCGTCACTCGTTTGGGGTCGTTGCGTCAGCGTCAGTCCGTCGTTTTTCTTCCGCAAAAAGTTGCGTCGTTTCGTTTGCGTCATTGCGTCACCGGTGGATACTGTTATTTTAACTAATCAACCTAATATACATGGAAAATCCTATAAATATATGATTAAAAAACTACGAAATAGAAATTTTACAAGTCAATTACTTACCTCCGAAAAGGAGGTCATATTTTCCTGTAGTTTGCCTTTGTTAGTATCTTTATCGCCAAATTGTCTGTCACCAAGATACTCAGAAAGTTATGGACTGATCTTCACAATATATACACGGATCATTGTTAGGCATCTGACGAGTAACAGATGATTAACTTTAGGTGAAGATCCGTTCAACCGTTTGTTTGCTTGCCTTTCTTAGTATCTTGGCTCAAAAAGTTAGGAACGAATTTCTATGAAATTTACAAGGGTTGTCAGGTATATCACTAAACGAAGATGACCAATTTTTTGTGATGATGTTTTATGTTTGTTCGTTTGTCTCTGTTTGATTTGTAGTTAGTTAGCAAAATAACTCTGGAAGTTAACCGTTAACAGATACTGTTGGTAATGGCAGAAGACATAAATGATCAAACTTGAATTTGATCGGCTGGTCTGCTTGTAGTAGCATAGTAGTACAAACTTTACTAGCACGTCAGGGACACACTATCTATATAGCGCCGAACTATTCCTGTGGTTTTAACACAGGGTCGTGCGCCACTAGGACACGAGGCATGTCCCATTTTAAAATATCAATGATTTTGGCTTGGCTTTTCTGTTGGGAGGTCTCAAAGTGGTCAGTACTCTACTGACAGGAAAAGGGCGCAAGTTGTGCATCTCCAACCCCCCGGGCACGGCTGGACGCTTTCGCTCAGCTACACCGCACGGGCGAAGGAAGGAAAAACAAGAAGGTAGAAGTCTAGTGGGAATAGGTCGGCCACCTCGATCAGCGGCCTACTTCCCGAAACAGAAGAGGAAGTATTGATAATCTATCTAACTTTACAAAACTAACCCAGTTAGCAGGAACTGCGGCAAGCTGCAACATCTCCTGCGAAAAAAAGCACTAGGGACCCTTGGGTGCGTGAGGCCCAAATATATTGTGGCAAGGAAAGGCCCCGCCAGGATATACCCCTGCGGGCTTGGTCTGCGCGTGTGTTTGTCAGTAACATAACTCGAAAAGTTATGAACATATGTTCAAGAAAATTACAGACACTTATTACTTTCAAAAGGAACAAATGACAGATTTTGCAGCTGACAAGAAGGAAATTATAGTTTCAGAGTTTATGAATTTGAATTTTTAATTTAAGTTGCCTTACTTGGCGGATCGAATTATGCTAGTTTAGTTGGTTGATTATATATTATTGTTACTGCATCATAATCACAGTAGCTATCACAGAAGTACTTACAAAATGCAGTACGTAAACATAGTATTAGACATGTGAAACTAATAAGTAAAAATTTACCGATAAATTTGACAATAGGTGTTTGTAAGTTTATCCATTGAACTGTGTGGACTGGCCTCAGTTATTGAACTGAGGCCACGGTTATCCCATCACTTGAAGCCAAACCCTTTACATAATTGACAATGATGCACTGAACACGAGATGCACTGAACACGAATTAATCCTGTTCCTACCGAGCATTCTCAAATGAAACAGATTTTCTTGGAACATTTTTCAAGAATAACGGTTATCCACACCCTCGTGTAGATTGTTCCTGCAAAATATTTCTGAAAAAACTGTTT
>LQNS02277998.1:5838706-5852371 GCA_001587735.2 Parhyale hawaiensis | reverse complement strand
TCTGATGATACACATAGCTAGCTACCTTTCCAATGATACACATCCTTCTCTCATGAAACGTGCTTCTCCTATGAAACGTGCCTCTCTTATGATTCATAGCTAGCTACCTCTCTCATGGTAGACACACATCTCCAGTCTCAATTGATCCACATCCCTCTCCAGTGGTAGATACCTACTCTTCTCTAATAATACACCCTCCTCTTAAGTGATACGTACACACTTCTCACCAATGGTACCTTTGCCTCTACAATGTTAGCTACTCACCTCTCTCCTAGGATGCACAACACTTTCCAATGATAGGCTACACATCTCTCCAATGTTAGCTACACACCTCTCTTCCAGGACGCACAACACTTTCCAATGATAGGCTACACATCTCTCCAATGAACACACCACCTCTCCCATGATATTTTTGACTTGGTGATGAAAGTTATTTTTTTTTTTTAGTTTTCATGACATTCCTTGAGACTTTTTGTTCAGAATTGAACTGATTCAGGTCATTCAGTAAGCTATCTACCGATTTGTGGCAACACATTTAAAACAAGTGATTTTGGTGACACTTTTAGTGCGTTCTGCCTTATGGTATTTTTGTTCATGGAGTGCATTGAAAATACTGATATTAGAAATATGGTACTATATGGATAGCTAAATCGTAGCTATGTAGGCCCTGCTCGAATTTTTTTACTTATCTCTGCATTGGAGCTCATGGGTTACCTCAGCGTTAAATTCTAGTGCCCTCTTTCTTTTTTGTGCCTACTGTGCTTATATTTCTTTGTTTCCTACTATTAGTGATTGTGTGTCCTGTCATATCTTGTTCCAACTTCCTGATCCCATGCTTCACTAGTTGTAGAGTTTGGCAGAGACAGTTTTTCCAGATTTTGGATCAAGTTAGTTATGCTTTGTGAATCGGTACGTAGGCATGCATGTTGATCTGGTGTGTCAAGGTATCTACCTTCTGCACAAGTTCCACATTTCTCTCAATATGATGCATGTCTTGTGTATTTCCTCTTAAAGCACAATGTGTAGTGACCAAGAAAGCTTAAAACTAGCATATATATTGTGAGCATGTAGGTACCTACCTATCTATGGTACTACCTCTTGACTATTTTACTGCAGTTCTTAGAATTTTACACCTACCTCTATGGTCATTATAATTTGATTTTTGCTATCTTTCAGTTCATGAATTCTTGAGGCTGTGATGATGGCATCAGTAAACCCCTATGGAGTGGGTGGCCCTTCAACTACTTTTAATGCTGAGATGCAGTATGAAAAAACTCAGCTGTTCCTAGCCAGAGCTAAACTTAAAGCATCTTCTCGGACATCTGCCTTGCTTTCTGGCTTTGCCATGGTAGGCCTATGTTTAATATGCTGGCTTACTTGTGAAACTGTTGTGATGGCATTGAGTTGCTCATGAGTTTATTATTGTTATTATTATTAGCTTCGTAGTTTTGTTTACTGTCACCTTCATATTTTCTTTTTAACTAATATCTTGAATAATAGGGAAGGTTGCAGATTGTCAGCTAAGTAGGTACTATTGTAATTTTTTAGATTTTATTTTTTCAGAAATAATGGGGGCCTTTATTGCCAAAATAACATGAACCCTTTTACCACATGTTTTCTTATCTTACACCCAGTAATTTTGTTAACTCCTCTATTCTTTGTAGCCTATGTACCTATTTCAGGTGGCTATGGTGGAAATGGATCTGAACCAACAACTCCCTGTTGGCCTATTGGTGGCCTTCAGTGTGTGTACTGTCATCTTGGTCTCAGTTCATCTTCTCGCGCTCATGATATCCACGTGCCTGCTCCCTCATGTTGAGGTTGCTGCTGCTCAGGAGAATTCTGCCACAGCCAGTCTACTTCCACAGCACATCACCTCTCACTATGCTGAACAATCTACCTATCTAAATGATGATAAACACAAGGACAGCCTATTTCAGCCACATCTGCACATGAGGTGGTAAGTCCTTTAGGTTAATAATCTCTCAGGAGGTAGCTACAAGAAGAGTTGTTGGGTAGAGCTGTTAACTGTACTTGCTCTTCATTGTGCGCCTACTCTGTCATTACAATTGAAGCAGCAAATATAAGCATTAATTGTTGTTTCCATGACTTCAAAGCTTCAGCACTGAATGTTTAATGAAATGAACCAGATGAAGTAACTTGATAACTCAATTAGAATATCCTGCTCTCACTGTAGCTGCAGGTTTGGTTTGCTCACAACCTCACCGTGGCGTCATATGCAACTTTTGTGTAGTAGTGATGGGGCAGATTGTTGCAGTGGTGGGTTACATCCATTTTTCAAACTTTATGCATTCCTGCCATTAAACAGTGGAGTTAATTTCTCCCATGAGCAATATGATAACTTGAAGTAGCTAATTTTCTAGCAGACTCAAAAAGTTGTGCCTTCTGAGGCATTTCAAGTAAAAAAAAAATTCTATTTATTTAAAACTGTTTATTGAAGGGAAAATCCTGAGGGGTCAAGGTGGCACTGTGGCGTGTTGCAATCATAACCTCAGAGTACCTGTGCAGGATTAGTGTCACACGCCACGTAAATTTTGTCACAATCTGTAACTTCTCACTTAGAAACTATCTTCATTTCCTTCATTTTTTATCATGGCAGAGGTTTTTGGGTTGCTGTTGCCGAAACATTGTGATTGTAGTGCGTCTCTGTACCTATCTGGAAACAAGGGTATCCTGTAGCTCAGCAAGTAAATATTGCTATTAATTGGCTTAGGCTATGCTGTCATGGACTACACTGTACCGGTAGCTACTTAATTTGCTCACTGTGGCCATAGGGTTTGGTTAGTTTTATTTGCTCGTGCTATGTTATGGGAAATAGCACCCCCAGGGAGCCCTAAGCTGATTTAGTCTTAGCTAGTTGCTGCCTTCCAATATTTCCGTACTCCTGCGAATGATACTTTTCCTGTTCTTCCTCTTCGTTCCTGACTTTCTGTGCCCGTGCCCATTGATCCCGTGTGAGAACTCCCTAGTGCATGGGTTCCACTTTTATCTTGGCATCCTGTATGTCCCTTCTTTCAACTTGTCTCTGTATTGCTGTATACGTTATGGGTAGAGTGGCTTAAATTGGGAGTATAATTATAGCAATAACAATAACTAATAAGTTAACCGCCCACTCAGAATCCCAAGTAGATCGGCCCTACGGCTGAAAGGTGAAACTTCACTAAATTGTTTTCTCATTGACTGTAGGGATCTCAAACAAAAAGTAAAGTGTTAGTAGCTAGTGATGCAATAAATGTGTTCATCAGCAAGGTACACAAATTCGTGGTTATACGGAGTGTCTCGGAATTCTGTGAATAAATTTTTACCTGCTATTCCTTACAATGAAATCAGCATATGTCACTCGCTTGAGGCGTGTCCAAAAGTGTTTCATTTAAAAATAATAAAGTGTTGAATTTTAAGAAGTGTTATTCTGCATTGGTGGGTAAGTGAAAGTTCAAACTCAGAATATGTTTATGTTCATGAATCCAGGTAGGAAAGTTACATTAGATGTACGAAATACACTCATTGGCTTCAATGCGTGTGTGGAGGCGCTGGCCGAGTCGTGAAGATACCAGGAGGTTCACTTGTACTTGTACAGCTTTCAATAATCCTCTCGATAAGTTCTGCTTCAAACAGAGCTGGTGATTCATAGACTAAGCTCTTAGGGTGTACCGAAAGTTAGAAATCGAGAGGCGCCAATGTCACAATGTCAGGAGAACGTGGTGGCCAGGAGATTGGTCCGCCATGACTTACCTATATAACGGTTTTAAACAGCTCATCCAATGACCCTTATATCAATCCTGAAGTGTTCCGGTGCACCATTTTGTTGAAACCACATTCCTTTGTGATTCGCCTCATCAAGAAACGTCCAATAAAAGTGTCCAGCGAGTCTTTCCGGCAGGATCTAGGGACCGATCAGATATTTAGTTTGTCAATAATGCTTGCCCACACATTTATAGAAAACTGAAATTGGTGACTGCTTTGCCGAACACTATGCGGATTAACATGGCACCAGCAATGCTTATTATGCATGTTGAATGTTTCTTCTCGTGTGAATGTTGTTTCATCTGTGAACAGCACTTTTGATTCAAAACAAGGTTCTTCTTTTTCTTGTGAAAACCACCGATCAAATTGAACATGTCATTCAAATTATCCGCATTGAAGCCTTACATAATAATTACATCCACATTGAAGCCCTGCACACACACTGAATGTGAAATGGATGTTAAAGATTGTCGTGCATCACACCCCACACCATCATGCAACTTATATGAAGAACATATGATGCAGCATTGTGTGCTTGTTCCTGGGGCATTGTGAAAATGTTGCAGAATAGCGTCGGTCCTCTCTCTGTCCGTCTCTTACTGATCGAGGTCGGCCTGCATCACGTCTTGCAGCGCAGAATGTTCCAGTTTCAGTCTTCTGTGTACGTCTGCGAATGTACAATGGGCCGCCACGTATCTATGGAGATATCTTTCTCCGTGCATTCTGGATACTTACTTTCCTAGAATTTCAGTTTACCATACCGTAAAGTGCACATCTTTGAGTGCACTATTTGATAGTTGGTCCATTGCCTTTTCTACATAACTACCTAAATATGCTATTGACTGCTTAGTGTAAACGAGCTCCCGAAGTGCAACTTTTTTATTGCTGCAGCTAAGGTGAAGTAGCCTGCCAGTGCTGTGAATTGCACTTTTTAAATTTTAACTCTTCGGGACTTGCAAATGAAACACTGTTAGACATGCGTGTATAGCATGGTTATTGTTAGTCAAAGGATTCTGAGACACTCTTTATATCAGTGTTGGGTGATGATAGCTATACATAATTACATATATAGATTGTTTAGGCCGCTATGTTGAGTGAAAAAGATTTTATTGATGTTTTATCAACTAGCCGCTGGGCATACAGTGGAGAGTGGGCAGTCAAGTGTATGGTCTTGCCTATGACGCTAACTACCCTGAAGTTTTAGAAATTATTTTCCTATATTTCCATTTCAGGTACATTGAAATGGCATGGATGTGCTCCACTGTGTTTGGCATCATTTTATTTCTGCTGGAAATTGGCCTGATCGTTTGGGTTCAGTTTTTCCCCGTGTCCCCGTCGGCCTCATACGTCGCAACGTGCATACTCGTGCCAATCATTCTTCTCTTCATGGCTGTCATATTCAAATTCTATCAGCGCGTCGTCAACAGCCGCATGAAGAGCCTACACCACATGCTCTCGCAGTCGAGCCAAGGCTTCCATGAGACGGACGATCATTCTGCCTCCAGTGTGCAGACTGATGACGGCAACGGTGTTCCTAATGGCATGCAAATTGTTTGATGTGTACTCTAGTGATGGAATGGTGTGATGTGTGTGTGTAATGTTACGTAGTACGGTACCTCATAGTCTCTTGATTGTTTGATATGTATTCTACTGATGCAAATGGTGTGATGTGTATTGCAGTGATGCAGGTGGCTTGATTTGTATTCTAGTGATGCAAAGATGCAAATGCTTCCGTGTGTTTTGTGCTTGTGTAGATTGTTTTGATGTGTAGTCTAGCGATGCAGAATTTTTGATGTATACTCAAGTGATGAGCTATAATCAGGTGATGAGGTTGGTTTGATGTTTAACTTTCAGTGGTACCTAATACAGTGTTAATTGTTTGATATGTACCTGAGTGATGCTAATGGTTTGGTTTGACGAGTATGCTGCAAGTGCGTGTGGTTTGATGTGCTCCCAGTTGATGCACATTATTTGATATAGACTCCAGTGATCTGTAAAAGTAATGCTTATTGATATGCAGAAAATATATTTAATATGGTTAGCTGTATATATAATAGAGTTATCTAATATCGTGGAGCAAGAGAAGATAATAACAGTATAATACGAGTATTAGCTACATGAAACACTCTTACTAGCTTCAACAATTTACTTTGTCAGCCTGCCTGCTTAAGTAACTGTTACATTCAGTATTCAGTGTCGGTAGGAATACTCTGCTACGATTACTTTTTTTTTACGACTTTTTGTCTTAAAGATTTAATTTATTTGAAAATCCTCAGTCGTTGACCAACTACATACTCTTCTGGGTACTTCTTTAACCTAGTTTGTACCTACTGAGTTCTTTAACAATTAAGATTGAAAAGTGGCGCAGGTTGTGCGAATAAAACTGGACGTCCTCGGAGCAAACTCCAGTGAATAGTTATTCATATGGTAGCGCTAGTAGTAAATGGGCGAATTCATCTGCTTTGGAGCAGCAAAGAGCACATATCCTACAAAAAGCTGTAATTCTGTGAACCCTACCTGTATTGTAACTCAGCATTCCCTGTAGTACCTAAATATAACAGCGTTATCTTTTTGTGGTGTACCCAATCTACGCATTGATATCTCTCAAGTTTTACTACCCATGCCTGTGCTGTAGTCAATGGCTCGCTCTGGTGGTTGATTAAGTTGCTTATGCATTATCCCGATTGGCATTTTGCATGTACTAGTTATTTTCTTTTGCATTGCAAAATACGACGTATTCACCCTTTTATTCTTGGATTGATTTCCACCGTGTGGTCCCTTTTTTGACGAAGGCAGAGCGCTACGCCTGGCTACCTAATAGGAGCCCTAAGTGGTTAAGGCGCTCGGCCTCATATGAATGGGAGTTGGGGCCCGTTTTGAGCCTCAACCTTACCTCTCTATCATAGATCTGACTGATATCCGACTGAAAAGTTTTCATGAATGGTAACACCTGAACTGGTCTGAACGGGACGAAATTTTCTGGGTGTCTGTCCGAATGGTTGTGACTTTGAGATAAACAGAAGTCGGCTGTTCTACTAGTCCGATTAGCTATAGATATTGACTGTGGTGCGAGCTTACCAGCGTGGAAATAGCCTATGTGGAGTGAGTACAGTGAGAGTAAATAAACGCGCATTTTGACGCAACCGCGGATCATTGTAGGGATCACTCACAGGGTGGATACGGTGGTGAAATTATGACTATAATAATAATCTTGGATTATTTGGGCTTCTTATACATGATAGGAGTAATACTTCCTCGAGCATTGTATTTACAATCCACTGTGAGGGAGGAAGCTAAGTGGGAGAATTTGGCTAACTCTGAGATTTTTTTACCTAGCTGTGTTGTTGGTTGTCTTCGTCAGGGCTTCCTTTTGCCGACTTGGGGAGGAGGCTCAGGAAGGGGGCCTGGGCCGCTTGGGAAGAACATCGAAGAGAGACAAAGAAACGCGCAGTTCCAAGTGGGTCCAGCCAGAGAATGTTTGCCGTAAGATTAGTGAGGTAGTTAGGAAAATGGTTGTTACGTTTGATTTACATATCTGATGTTTGAAGGATTCATTGTATAGTATTTTCCAAATTCTCCTGGCTGGATCCGAACACCCTTACCTTGCCCTCTTACACAGTGTTTTTAATTTACATTGAATAATTCAATAGTGCTCTCCTAGGTCTTTCTACCTATTGCTTCTTGTGGACACAAGGGTCGTAGAGAATGGTAGAGAACTTGACGAGATGTGGAGCAATCGGACCACACTCTTGACTACGGGGGACGTGGGTCACTATAGAATGCTTTGGATAACCCCAATCTAGGTGATTTAACATATCTGGACAGTCGAATATATAGGTACATATATATATATATATATCCTTCATGGCCTTCATACTTACTCTTAGTCATCCCTCGTATTGCCCACAGGACTATCCCAGATGTTACGCGGACTATGCAATATCTATCTTGGTAGTTATAGTGGTATTTTTGACTGCTTTTAATGCTACTATATACTATATGGATGAAACTCTCACGTTAGTGAGTTAGGCTTAAAAGAAGAAAAAAAAAAAATAGTGTCATTTTTGCCAGCCGGCTCTGCTCCTGTTCTCTTGCTATGTGTTTTATTTTTATTAGCTATTGTTTTCTTTCGATTTTTTTACTTCATTAAATCATTTGCCTATTATAATGCGAGTTGTTTATAGCAACATAATTAAGCTGAATTTCTGGAGTTAACGTTGGATATTTGATTGCCGCCCTAGACTCTAGTTTTACAACTCGCTTTAGTGAAGCAAAAGCGATGATGTCTCGGGGACAGCGGTGCGTGTGTGCGCGCCTCTAGTCGCTACGTCCCGGGGCCTTTGCGTCTGTTTGGGTCTGAGAGCGCAGTGCATGCTTACGTCTTGTCGCGTGACGTGCTGGGCTGGGTGCTTTGGATTCCCGTGAGGACATTGTTTATTCCAACACAAGGTAAAAAATTCCCTGTTACTTAGACTTTTGTATCCAAAATGTGTACTCTTGTATTTCCTGTACCTGTGTTGTAAATAACGGAAGCAGCGCCTTTTTAGCTGTTTGTTATGTTTGACGCTGTCAACGATATAAATACTTTTAACTACCTAGTAGAGTTGGAGGGGGCGTGAGGGAAAGTTTGTATGGATTTATCATCATAATATTGCTTCCATTTCACAGCTGCTACCAATTGAGCAGTAATTTAGCCACTCTGTGTGTGGTAGTGTTTATTGTACTCCTACTGCCCTCAGGGGTATATTTTGGCGGGCCCTTTCCCTGCCACACTATATTTGGGCATCACAACCCCAAGTGTCCCCAGTGCGTTCTCTGCCGAGGATGTTGCAGCTTGCCGCAGTTCTTGCTGATGAAGCTAGTTTTGTAAAGTTTATTACATCATATGTAAATTGAATTTTTGTTACGTGTGTATATAGGGTACAACTGCTAGGTGTATATATCCTCTCGCATTCTTGCTTTTCACCCTTGAAAACGTTTAGCGTTGAGCAAAACGAAAGCTTGGGTCAATAAAATTAAGATCTTGATGATGTCTGCTAATTCATTCAACAAAGTTAGGTAGGCTCTCAATACTTTCCCTTCTGTTTCGGGAGGTGGGCCGCTGATCGAGGAGGCCGACCTATTCCCACCAGACTTCTAACTTCTTGTATTTCATTTCCTTCCCCTGTGCGGTGTAGCTGAGTGCAAGCGTTCAGCCGTGCCCGGGGGTTGGAGATGCACAACTTGCACCTTCTTCCTGTCAGTAGCGCACTGACCACTTAGAATCTGAGACCTCCCGGCAGACAAGCCAAGACAAAAATCATTCTTAATTTGAAACAAGACGTACTTCGTACCCTATTGGCGCACGAGCCTGTGTTAAACCACAGGAATAGTTGGGCGCGATATAGACATTGTGTCCCTGATACGCTAGTAAGATTTTGTATTACTACTTCTTGTACTCCTACTGTTGGTTTGTTGTTCGTTTGTGTACAGTATTACATTTAGTTTAATCCTTGTGTAGTTTTCTTCAGTGCAAGTGTTCATTCTCTGCATATAGAGGACTCTTATAGGAATTTTTTTTACAAGGTATTGACTTTCATTGAAAGGTCTAATTCTACAAATCCCTAACTTAGCTTTCACCGGAAGAACAAGTTTCCATCTTCCGAGTGGAAGATACATGCTAATGCACATATCAGAGACCATGCCCAAACCGTATGTATATATACGGATAGCTCAGACACTCGCAATTGCGTAGGATTTGCTTTCTTACGAGGAGAGGAAGACCACCCAACACAGAGAAGCATCCAACCATACGCATCTGTATACACATCTGAATTTTTGGCAGTCCGTGAAGCTATAATGAGTGCTTCTCAGAATCCAACTAGAAATGTCACAATAATTACTGACTCACGTAGCAGAATTAGCTCCATCAAGAAGAACTTTAATGATAATTCACTGGTGAGAGACATTCAATCTCGTATCCGACGACTCACTGTCAGAGTTACCCTGTGCTGGATACCAAGTCACAGGGGAATTACTAACAATGAGCGTGTGGATGCAGCCGACCAATTGGCTCCAACTCCTTTACCTGTACCATCTTCCGACCTGAAGTACCTGATTGGAGTGACTGCTTGGCAACGGTGGTCGGCGGAGTGGAGTAATACTCCAAAAAAACTGAGGGAAATTAAAGCAAATACGAAAGCGCTTAGCTCTTCGGATTTCGATCTTTACCAAAGATCGTGGGAGGTTTTTCTCTGCAGATTGAGAATTGGTCATACGAAACTGACACACAGCTACATGATGAGTGGAGATAACCCACCCTATTGTTTTGACTGCCTGGTTCCACTCACTGTTAAGCATATACTGCTGGAATGTCCAACCCATATCGTAGAACGCCGTCACTACTCAGGAAACGCGACTCTACCGGATATACTGGGTGACAAACTCACTGCGTACCAGGGACCTACCTACTCGTATCTAAATGAACTACATTATATACTCGCTATATAGCCAACTGATAAAATCTAAAACTTACTAAACCATTGTTTGACTGTTTCACTCCTGAATCACTGTTATTGTGTCTGGGGTGGTTAAATTTGTAAGATAAAGATAACAATAACAATTTGCTATTGTTCTGTGTGTTCCTTTTCCTGCTTCTCTTTGTGATGTTCTTCCTTGCTGAATTACTGCCTTTCATTTTTATACGATGCTCCTCATCTTACTTCCTTATCTTACTCCAGCAAGGTTTTTTTATTGAGGAATTACTGCGCTTTGATGCCCTTGCTTTCAGCTAACTGATTTGCGACTTTTTTTTATTTCTTTTGGTGTATTGAGTTATGCTCTACTATTATTTATATTACCGTTATATTCTGTAGAAGCCGTGTGGAAACGGTGTGCTTAATTGTATATTCGCTAAGCCCAAGTTGAGGCGAAACTCTAGTCTGTAGATTTCTAGGACTGTTCTTATTAGCTACAGTAACTAAATAGATGTGCCATTACTCGGTTTATTTACTTGCTCGATGTGGTGCTCGCACTCGGGTATGGGCTTTGGTATCTGTGCTGTCCTCTTCCTTCTCCTCTGCCGCTCTCTTCTCTTGCATACTCTTAGACTTCGTGTGATGCTGTTTGTTGGAGATGGTTGGGAGCTGCTGGTGCTCTATGTATGCGTTATAGCTACTCGGCAGGCAGACTTGAACTGTTACTTACGGTCAAATTTCTAGGTATGATACTGGATAGAAGGTGGACCTGGAAACTCCACCTGGCGGCTATTAAAGCGGACGGTCTGAGATGACTCAACCTACTAAAATGTGTGTCTCATGCCACATGGGGATCAGAAAGATAGATTTTGTTGTGTTTGTATAGAGCCCGTGTAAGCAGCGTGCCATCCCTTCGCCTTAGGCCTTCAGGGGTATATTCTGGCGGGCCCTTTCCCTGCCACAATATATTTGGGCATCGCGCACCCAAGGGTCTCTAGTGCCTCTTCTGCTGATTTTGCAGCTTACCGCTGTTCCTGCTCACTAGGTTAGTTTTGTAACGTAAGGTAGGCTCTCTAAATTTCCTTTTCTGTCCCGCGAGGTGGGCCGCGGATCGATTTTTTGTGCGGGGCTCACCCTCGCCCGTTTGGAGGGAGGGCCACAGAAGGGACCGTCCGCACGGGCGCTTCTTTCTTCTGTCTTCTTCTCTTTTCGTCCTTCATCTCTTGCCATCTGAGCATAACGCTATGGTTCCGGCTGTAAGCCGAGTAAATCATCTTAGATCGCTATTGATCGTCTTAGATGCGGAAATAGCGAGACAATACCAATTTAATAATAATAAAACTCTCAGACCTTTAGTAGACCTGTGTCGTAATTTACATTCTTTATTAGACGTTCGACGCAATGCGACTTTGTATTGATACGCTAGTAAACTACTACTATTACTTTTCATATTTCTACTGATGATCTTCGTTTTCCTATATGCATGAGTTCTTTGTTTTGCTGAATGTAATCAGGAGCCTTATTTGTTTCCTTGATTTTGGATTGCACGAGAACTGCGCGCAGCAAGGCTTACCCTAGTGGTGTAATATTAATGATTTGCTGTTTAGTGCTTATATACATATAATATTCCTATTTTTTGCTTGATAACTTAGATTTTCACTCGATACCCAAAACGCTGGAATCATCTTTCATTCTTCGAGTCTAGCGCCTGACTTCCAGTACGTCAACTTCAATTGCATAGATGCTCAACCGTTTCCTGTTTAATTTTTTTCTAGTGGCGCTGGCATATATACTACTAGGTACTGATTAATGACATTTAGCACCTTGTAAAAAGATGCCCGGATCTGATATGTTTCTGTGTTGAAAGAAATTAGTGCACATTGAGGGGTTACTGTATTCTTTACGCCGTTGAGTTCATGATGTGTTCTATTGTTTCATTTTCCGTTTTCTTACTGCTGGTAATGACTGATGTTTTATTATGTTCTGCCTCTTTTTCCCCTCCGTCTTTGTGTAATCATGCTTGTTGATCTAGTATGGTAACACCCCCGTGCGTGGGCTCCACGGTCTTCTTTGCGAACTACCGTACATGTCTGTTGCTCTTCTTCATTGAAGCCTTGGCTGCCCGTTCAAGAAGGCTTAATTCCGTCAGAGGGTATAGGATGAACCAGAGGCCATAAGGTTAGGTTCGCCCGTCCTATGTTATGAGGAGCAACATCCCTAGGGGATCATCACTGCTTACTTTCGCCTTAACTAGGCCTTCAGGACTTCTTGCCTCCATGCCCACTTAGCTTCCTTTTCTTTCCAATTTCATACTCCTACTGCTGATATTTAGTACTGTTCTTCCTCTTCGTCCCAACTTCTGTTTCCCATGCGCATTGATCCTGTGTGGGAAAACCCTCGTGCATTGCTTCCACATTTCTCTTGCATAGGTACTATATGTTTCGGTCTCTTCCACTTTTATAACAGCTTTTTGTGATAGTTACAGAGGCTTAAATTAACCTATGTAATAATAATGATAAGATAATAATAAGGAAGAGGTTTAAACTACTTTCTAATTCATTAATTCTCGACGTGCTGCATATACCTTTCTTTTTCTCTTTCGATCGCTGGTAATGAATACTGTGGGTAGTAGGTCTTGCAACACAAGGGCTGTCCCGAGTGCTTTCTCCTCTGGGGATGTTACAACTGACCGCAGTTTCTGCTAAGGTTAGTTAGGGTAGGCAGGCTCTTAATATTTCCCTTTCTGTTCCGCGAGGTGGGCTGCCGATCGAGGTGGCTGACCTAGTCCGCGGGACTCTTCTACTCTCTTTCGTGTGGAGGACCTCCAGAGGGCCCGTCCACTCGAGTGTCTTTCTTCTATTTTTTGCGCCTTTTTCCCGCCAGTAGTAACGCACTCGGCCAACTGTGACTTTCCGGCAGGAATGCCGAGATAAAACATTCATATACTGATGCGACATAATGAACTGAGTCTCACTGCTTGGATCCCGTCATATGACTTGGTTGCAGTGGTAAAACCAGGGATATAATCATAATAATAATAATAATAATGAAAAGGTCTTGCATTAGGACTTAATAATATCAAGTAACCTGCAAAGCTCGGGGTCATTTATTTAGTAAAACTGTCTAACAGAAAACTGCAAGAACTTTGTGGGCTACCGGTTAGTGATAATCATAGTAATTTGTTGTGTATTTTCACGGTTTTTGAAATAGTTTCTTACGCCAGACTTTAATTTGTGTCTTCCTCCACTCAGTTCACCATGTGCTTTCTGATGTATTTGTTTTCTAATATAATTATAATATACAGTAAAACCCCTATAATCCGCACCTCAATAATCCGAAACCCTCCCTAATCCGAACATCTCACTATGGTTCGAAATGCTATCTGAACCAGTGAGCATTTTTCGGATGAATGGGGTAAAGTACGGAGTTCCTACAAAAACCTCTG
>LQNS02277998.1:5810288-5825640 GCA_001587735.2 Parhyale hawaiensis | reverse complement strand
AAAAAGTAACATAAGAGACAATTGGTATTAAATTAGCAGTGAATTTACTAGAACAAGGCTCGCATCTTAATAAGGAGATAATACTGACACTATTTTCCGTTAAGAGGGGCGTTTGTTACACAGAAGTGATGTGAAATTTATATATATATATATATGGGTCTCACGACAAGGGCTGTCCCGAGTGCCTTCTCCTCAGGGGACGTTGCAGCTGGCCACAGTTCCTGCTGAAAAGTTTAGTTTGTTTGGGAGACACACTTATATTTTCCCTTCTGTTTCCGCGAATTGGCCGACTTATTCCGCGGGACTCCTACCTTTGCCCGTGCGGAGGGCCACGGAAGGGGCCGTTCGCACTGGCGCTTCTTTCTTCAGTCTTCTTGTCTTTTCGTTTTTCGTGTCTTGCCTGGTGCCGCACGGCTGAGCGAATTCGTTCAGCCGAGCCGTGTAGGGTTGAAGATGCGCGTGCTTTATAAATGTAAGACACAGAACTCACTTATGTGAGTTCGCCGTCACTCTCGACCTTCCGGCAGAAATGCCTAGACTAAATATTTCACCTTCGGCGCGATGTGGCTTAAAATCGCTGTGTTAGCAAACCTTTTTACTTACCTTGAACCTATCCCATAATGGTGTAACCTGGTTTCAAGTGAATTAGCCGATTTCTTAAGTATTTCTAGCCTTACGAAGCAATGGAAGTGAAATCTCTGAGCAATTAGCGGTTTTTCAAAACAAACCCGGCTTTTTCGTGTACTAACATATTCGTGTTTTTTAGTGTTATTCGGGATTACGTACAGTGATTCTGATCATTAAAGTGGCGACGTAAAAGCATTTTTTCCAATTTTTTCAAGAACTGTGCACGCTACGAGGGATAAAATGGGTATTGATTTGTTTTGTTTGACTCGTTGAGAAAAGGGAGGTGCTTTATCCTTCAAACTCGCGCGCTTTCGCCGCACCTGCTTCCCCAATGATCGCTTACGAAACAACGGTCAAAAACTTAAGCTTAAAGCTCGAAGAACGACCTTAAGTCAGCAGTTTTCTCCGTATTCATAGTCAGCGGAGTGCGGAGTCAATAAACGCGTTCAAAAATCGTCTTGACATACATTGGGCGATACATCCTCCACAGCTAGAACTCCTCCTCCAGGAGTCGCAAACTCTTAACGGCCCAAACTTCATAGGCCATTTTAATCCGTCTTCTTCTCTTTCCCGCACCAACTATACAGCATGACATCTCTCAGCTCCGCATATCAGCGGCTCTTGATTGTGCTTGCGTGCATTCATGATCGTTTCTTTGGCTAGGAGTCTTCCTCTTTTTTTTTTTCTTTTCTCCAGTCCTCTACATCCTACTAACATAATGGCAATAGCTCATAAAGGGCCGTGGCGTAAGTTCCGGTGTCTCTTTGGGAATGGGCCTGTTGGTTTGTCTACTGCTGTATATCTAATCTACATTTAACTGAACTCGTCGCGTTCTCCAGTTTGAGTGAACGCGTTGAGATGAATGCCGCGTGAACGCGCCTTAATAGTGACCGTTAACCCTATCTGTACCAGGCTGGGTTAGTTACCTCTGTCCAAAGTTTTTTTCCCGTTGGAATACAACGGGACAAACAAGCCTTGTATAAAAATAACGCAGCCTGATATGAATAGGGTTTAGTAAGACGCTATAGCGATGCAATCCCACTTATGCAGAGGCAAAGTTGCTCCTTTCCAAGTCTTGCCTCCTTTCATTGATTATCACGTTAGGAAATTAAGAAACACTCTGTATATTGTATATAAATGTGTGCCGTCTATTGCCTTCTTGTAAATTAATATTATCTACGCAATAAATCCTACTTTCTTACCTAATTGCACAGTTACTAACCTCGCTGTTTCATTATTATTAAGCCGTTCACATTACCGTATCATTACCATGCCGGTAAGAAGTAATGAAAATTCAGGCGTAACCGTGAGCTTGAGTTCAAATAAATTATTTTTGTCAAGTTGGAGAAGGCTGTTATATGGTTTGTGATATTGACGAATGTGTTATATGATGAATCTTCATTAGCGATAAGAAGAAGTTGTCTTATGAAGCATAATACGGGACCCAATCATGCATATTGACCATCCGTAGCTGTCAGACAAGAGTTTTGATATTTTCACCATTTTTCAATTACGATCAAAGTTAGTACTAATTTCGCTCTACGTTAACTATCCAAATTTCCTTATAGGAACAGCTCAGAATGACTTCGCTCTAAGTTAACTATCCAACTTTCTTATTCCTAAATTAATGCAATTTATCATCGCTTTGAGATTACCTTCCAAATTTGTAAATTATGTCGTAAGTTCCCGAAAATTCCAAACTTGATAGCATTAGGAGTACAATTATTAATCTCCTATTCTGTAGAGGAATCTTAGTGAACACAATGGGGTCCCTTAGTTACGGCACTGGGGTCCCACAGTCTGAGTCGATGCTATGGTACCTTACTGATTACATACTTAACTCTAGTGAGGAGTTAACCTAAAGCTACTGCAATACTTCACATCTGTCTGTATTCACAAATGAATGAGAATTTCTCGCCACAGAAATGGTTGATGCCTCTGTAGTTGTTCCAAGGGTCGAGATAGACGCAGCGTTTGGAGGGATGCCTACTGGGCTTGCCAGGCTTCCAGTCCTCTTCCACCATCGCTGCTCCGTTGAGCCACACCCAGTCAGGGTCGCTTTTGCGAGCGCCCACCCAAAACACGTTGGCTGTGAAAAGAAATTTAGTGTAACTAAGTAGCCATTGAACAGATAACAGCAAAATGATAATAAAAACACGTTGGCTGTGAAAAGAAATTTAGTGTAACTAAGTAGCCATTGAACAGATAACAGCAAAATGATAATAAAAACACGTTGGCTGTGAAAAGAAACTGAGTGTAACTAAGTAGCCATTGAACAGATAACAGCAAAATGATAATGAAATATTCACACTAAGTTGTGTATTTTGCTAGGAATTTTTTGCCCTACTGTATTACGGAATGAAGGTCAAGTAGCGAGGCGGTACAGTCTGGTATGATTAGAGATAGGTCTACTGTATATGGCCTCACGAGCCCAAGAGCTGTCTGTCCCGTGTGCCGGCTTCGCAAGGGATATCGCAACTGGCCGCAGTTCCTACTGAGAAGGTTAGGTAGCCTCTCCATACTTCTTCTTTCCGTGAGGTGGGCCGCCGACTGGTGGTCGGAGACTCATCCCATGGGACTCCTCCCATGTGGAGGCACGAGTGTATTCTTTATTTCTGTCTCCTTTTCGTGTTTCGTCTCTTGCCTTGTACTGCATGGCTGTGCGAATTCAATCAGCGGAGCCATGTAGTGTAGGAGATGCTTTGTGCCTTTTTCCCGCCGGTTGTAGCTCACTCGGCTGACTGAGACTATCCGGCAGGAATGCAGAGATAACATGTTACACTGATGCGACATAATAAACTGAGTGTCACTGCTTCGATCCCGTCGTGTGGCGTGGGTGAGGGAAGAGGTAAGCGAATAGAATGATTATTATTAAAACTTCACGCTTGAGCTCCCACGGACAGCTAATACAACCCAAATGAAGCATCTTGCAACACCGGGAAGCCCAAACGCTGCTAAAGGAAATCCAGCAAGAAACCATTAACAGCTGACTTAATCGTCTGCAGGCCAATACGACCAACAAATTCCAATCCTTAGCCGAACAGAGCACCGACAGAACTGATTAGTTCGACATACGACAGCGTCCAAAGTGAAAGAGTGCGCTCCGCACGCAGCAAGAGTCCCTCTCCCAAATACCTTGAGGGCAGGGAGAGAATAATACAACCAATGCCTCTCATTATTGTACACCTTATAAAACATACATAGCTCGGCTACACTTCTCCTGTGGGACAGGTTCACTAGATCATTATCAGCGCACAGCTTCCTGGCTGAACTAACAAGTCGGTGAGTGTCAGCAGCTGAAGCCCAGATCGGTGAGCAATACTCTAACACAGGCAGCAAAAAAGCCTGGAAACATCTGCGGATAACCTGACTGTCACCAAACACAGAATTCACCTTACGCAAGAGCCAAATTTTAGTGGAAGCAAGTGACACCAACCTCTTAATATGCGGTTCAAAAGTAAGCTTCTCATCAAAGACAACACCAAGAATCTCCAAGCAGCTAGACTCTTGAAGCAAAGTGTCGTGCTTCAGGATGCTGCAGTGCAAGTGTCCGGGACCGACTGATAATCATCGACTTGGTCTTACTGACATTCAGCTTCATAGTCCAGGCCGAGTACCATGCACTAATGCGTGACAAATCCCTATTCAAAGTTAGGTCAATACGCGTCATTTGTGAAGAAAACATGAAATACATTCGTGTCTTGGATACTCTTACTGATGATGCTTCATTCTGTTCTTCCTCTTCTTTCCCGATTTTCTGTTCCCATGCGCGTTGACTTGTGCATGGGTTTCACGTTTCTCTTGATACTCTTTATGTCCCTTCTTCCTCTCTTTGGATCACAGTGTACTCTGTGGGTAGGGAGGCTAAAACTAGGAGAATACTACTACTACTACAACTACTACTACTATTACTACTACTACTACTCGTGTCTTGGATAAAAGATAGCCATTGTTTTCGATATTGTTTTGCCTAACAATTTTATAACTAATCATTTCTTCAAGAATTTGAAGAATTTTGAGGAGTATAAATAAAAATGAGCAGATCATTAAACGCGTATTACCTATTTTTATTTGTAGTTACATATATATAAATATACAGTAGAACCAATTGAAGATTTTTTATCATATTTCACTGGAAAGTAGCTCTATCCCAAAGCATTGAAAAAAAAAACACTGACAGAACACAACATCAGCCCTTGTGGAAACTCATAGCTTGCAGTCCGGCACAACCTTTATGACAAGGATCCACTAGCTGCATCTGCAGCTCAGCACAGAACAATCATCCTCAACAACAACCGAACAGACACTGAGCGGACAGGCCGCCGCTAGCAGCCGTTGGACACACAGAGTTGATACAATCAAAGTTGTCGACAACGCAGCAGCCACATTCGCTTCTCTAGAATTCAGAATAGCCTATACAGTGCTCACCTTCATGAGCTTGACTGACCTAGAGTGTTTTCTGCCTTCCTTTTCATTTGACGATTCTTAAACCGCCAAAAGAAAGGGCAGAGAACATTCCTATTGTTCTACGGGCTAGAGAGTGTGACAATCGACCAAAAAGGTCAAGACAGATACCTATATTATCCACTACAATGGCGTAATTTTCATCGAAACCTTACTATTAATATCGTTTAGTCTACGGACTTTACAACTAATATTTAAGTTACCTCAGCGTTTATGCGTCTCCCGTTTACTTTTTTAAAAGTTTAAATATAGCCATATGCCAGACACTGGGTCCCAAGTGACTTTTCCGCAAGAGATGTTGCAGCTTGCCGCAGTTCCTGCTGACAAGATTAAGTTTGTAATGTTAGGTAGGCTCTCATTACTTCCCCTTTCTGTTTCGGGAGGTGGGCCGCTGATCGAGGTGGCCGACCTATTCCCGCTAGACTTCTACCTTCTTGTTTTCCATTTCCTTCCCCTGCACGGCGTGGCTGAGCGAAAGCGTTCAGCCGTGCCCGGGGGTTGGAGATGTACAACTTGCGCCTTTTTCCTGTAAATAGCGCACTGACCACTTTGAGGCCTCCCAACAGAAAAGCCGAGCCAAAATCATTGATATTTAAAAACGAAACATACTTCGTGTCCTAGTGGCGCGCGACCCTGTGTTAAACCACAGGAATAGTTCGGCGGTATATATGTAGATATTGTGTCCCTGATGTGCTAGTAAAGTTTGTACTACTATGCTACTACAAGCAGACCAGCCGATCATCATCAAGTTTGATCATGTATATCTTTTGCCATTACCAACAGTAGCTGTTAACGGTTAACTTTCAGAGTCATTTTACCAACTACAAATCAAACAGAGACAAACGAACAAACATAAAAGATTATCACAAAAAATTGATCATTTGCTCATGGTGATATACCTGACAACCCATGTAAATTTCAAGAAATTCGCCCCTAACTTTTTGAGCTAAGATACTAAGAAAGAAAAGCAAGCAAACTAACGGTTGAACAGATCTTCACCTAAAGTTAATCATCTGTTACGCGTCAGATGCCTAACGATGATCCGGGTATATATTGTGAAGTTCCGTCCATAACTTTCCGAGTATCTTGGTGACGGACAATTTGGCGACAAAGATACAAACAAAGGCAAACTCGAGGAAAATATAACCTTCTTCTCAGAGGTAACTAATGGATTTATAAAATGTCTATTTCATTGTTTTTTAGTCATATATTTATAGGATTTTTCATGCATATTAGGTTGATTAGTTAAAATAACAGAAGCCACCAGTGACGCAATGACACAAACGAAGCGACGCAACTTTTTACGGGAAAAAACGACGGACTGACGCTGACGCAACGGCCCCAAACGAGAGATGCACCCAGCTCTGATATTTAGATCCGAAATTTTGCGAAACAACGGCTCTTTTTCTATCGCGTAAAGAAATTTCTCATATACAGTACTGAAAAAGGAATGGTGAGACCAACCAAGGCTCCATAAAATGTGTGTAATTTAAAGGGATGCCTATCGAAAATACTTCTTATTTCACATTACGGTCCCTAACTTTCAACTTCAACTCTAAACAAAATGATTTTGAGCAGGTTGTTAGAGTGTATAAAATATTCAGACAGAGAAAGCGAGCATTGGTTTGGAGAGTCAAAAAATACAGCTCTCTAGGGCCCAGTAGAGCGTAGGCATCTTGTAGGAACAGCGTCGTTTGAAAGCTCGCGGTACTTGGGTCCTTGCGGCCAGCAACCTGCGGCCCAACGACTGGGGTAACAAAGGCCGGAGGGATCTTTTACTTCTGCAACAGGGCCGGAGAAGGCCGCATGTGCTCACCTCTGTCAAAGAACTGCTGCATGTAACCTGATAGCATTCTCGTTGCTGCAGCAACTAAAATCGTAAATCAAGCCTCTAAGGCGGCCTAAGATTATGCTAGGGAAGCGATACCACCTTCGGTAACGAACGAATAGTTGAGAACAAGACCAACGTGTTCGTCTGAACGACATAAAGGGACAAGACAAGTGTCAGTTTCAGTTATCACTCCTGCCTCCGCTATCTCATTTCCTGCCTATGAAATACCGCACAGTACTTGACAGCAAGCTTCGGATTAAGACAATGTAATCTACCGCAGTACTTGAGGTTGAGAACTCTGCTATCTCTGGACCCTGGGCAGCAGCCCTGGTGAGCGGCCCATAGAGAAATTTATTCAAAGACATCGTATACAATTACGGGCCCGTAGTTTGTACAGTATATTTTTCAATATATCGTATCGTGCCTTTATCTGCAGCACGACCCAGTACATTTGGGTTTCCTCGTGGAGGGTGCAGTCAAGGTTGATTTTGTCGTAATTCTACAGTGTACACCGCAGGATCGTATACAGTACTCTACAGATCCGTAGGGAAGTATCAAAGCTCAAATTTGGTCACTTCTTTACAAGTTGGAACAAATATAAAAACTAGAAAGCCTCGTGGCGTAGGACCGTCACCTGCGATATGGATGGGAGGGTTGAAAGTGTTGATTCTACAGTTTTGGCATTTTCACATCTAGGTCAACTCACCAAACTGCGTGCACGATATTGTAGCGATAGCTCAATTCCATCTGGCAGTTTTTGGGTGGAATGATATACAAATAATAATGCTGTAAAATTCGATGAGAAGCACTTGAAAAAATTTTGTTAACTACGACGGGTATTTCGCTGCTCCTCGGCTCATCAGGTGAGAGGCTCAAAATTGGTCAATTTTATTCTTGGGATTTTGCAAAATTTAATGCGGCTATCATAGGAAGGTAGAACTATGATACCGGAGATGCGCATGGGTAACCCAAATTTCCTCAGCCGCCTGTCATCGAATTCTGCAGTGTATTTGTGCTATTTCAAGAGAATAAATACAGAAATATCTATATATTTGTATAGCTTCGGAGCCGTCTTTCTTTCAAATGTCTGGTTCAAAATCACACCATATTTCTTTGTTAACAAATCTTTATTAACTTTTCTAACGGTGAAATTTTTGAAGATTTGGCTCTTAGGAAAAATTTAATAAGATACTTTAACGGAGAGATATGGCGTAATTTTTAACAAGCCAAATACATGTATATAGACTGATAATAGACTCATAGAAAGTGAAAGATCGATAGTACTTAATTTTAACCTTGAACTAACGCACGTTTAAAGAAGAAAATACAGAAGTTTAGCCAACATATCTATACGGTCGCATAAAACCGATACTCGTAACTTTAAAAAGACCTATAGTCAGGTGCAGCAAACAGTTGTTGCTGTGTGGACTCTGCGAAGGATCGGAAGGTGCCATTCATTACCTCCGCCAAGAAAGTATTGTTTTGTCGGAGTTTGTTTATTTGTCTGTTGGTCTCAAGATAACTCAAAAAGTTATAGACGTTGTTTCATGAAACTCATAGGGATTGCTAGGTATGTCGCAAGAAACAGTTGATGAGCATTTGGTGAAGATCCGTTAAACTGCATGTTTAAGTTGCTGTTTTTCTTAGCATTATAACTCAAAACCCTAAAATGTTAGGAATTTTACGAGGAGGAAATGACCAAATTTTTATGATGATCTGTTCGCCCATTTGTCTGTTAGTCCCTGAGTTGGTTACCTGTTTGTCAGTAACTAATCCGAAAAGTGATTGGAGGATCTTCCAGAAATTCACAGTCGCTGCTACGAATGTTACAAAGAACATCTGCTCAAATTTTAGTGATGATAACAACGAAAACCTAGATCCAGGACTTACTTGATTTATGTAAAAATAATGCCTTTCTTGGTAGAGGTATACACTCTCAGAGGGCTTCTCTAATTTGTTTATTCCCCGTCGGAAAAGATAATTATATAAGTGCACCAGTCTAGAAAATTGACCATGGTACTTGATATATCAGAGTATTCATGGTATCTTCATGTTACTACTCTGCATGGTTATCTGGTCCGAGGCAATCTCCATGAGCACCCAACTCGCCGGTGTGAGTGGGTTGGGATGAGATGGCAAGCTGCGCTGAAATCAACATTTGCCAACCTAAGTGGTTTCCAAGGGAGACGGATTGCTTGGTAGTAGCAGGAGCCGACGCACAAACGTACAATTTGCAGCGTAGCACAACCTCAAGCGACAAAACTCTAATGAGTGCAGAATCGCGAGCAGACGTAGCCGTTCGGCCCTTCCCCCCTTGCTGCCATATCCATGTTGCTGCCCATACACCCTCGCTTTTCTTTTACCAATGGCGGTAATATAGAGAGGAATGCACGCCCTATTTTTATTCGATCTACGGGAGCATTGCAAGTAAACATTTCCCCAGAACTGGCTGAGTGGCGTTTCCCATTTGAGAGCGACATTGCCTTGCTAATGCCTTCGCGGCTGTCGTACGGGGAGGTAGTGCTAATTTGCTCGTGCTATTATCAGCCATGCAGTTGAGCGAGTCCAACCGCCAGCTCACGTCCTCTGAATCAGTCATATGTGCATGGACTCTCGAAATGAGAGCTGACGCTTTCTCCTCTCAATGCTGCCTCCGTGCTTTTGCCACATCTGGCTGTGGCAGCTATCGGCTGCACTAGAAGCAATTGCACAGGCCCTGCTGATAGCCAGTTTCATCCGTATCTTGGATACGACTTATCTTCAATGAGCTGCACATGAGCTGACCATGCAATATTTGCCATTATTTACAGCTCCTGTTGCGCAGCGAAAGTGAGGCTATATAGGTGACAGTGCAGGACTCCAGCCTGCTGTAACAAAACAAAATAAATTCTGCATATAAGCGACAGAATGAGGATGCACTTGTGTGTCAATCTGAATTTTGTCGCCAGACGTTATGCGTTGCTGCACGGGTATATATACCGGCATTGCTTTCCCCGAAGACGCGCCTGTGATATTCATTATTACGGTACTTTTAATGGCACGAGTAGGAATGTGTTTCAAAACGACATTAAAGCTCCAAAGGACAAGGGGCACAGTCACGATCTCCAGACGGTAATATGTATTTAGGCGATCATACGATACTATCTGATGCCGCCTATGAGTTTTCGATGAAACGCCGCAAGCTTAAGCAATGAAAGGGTACCAACGCAAATTCTTTACCTTTAATTTCAACAGCCATGTACAGCGTTGAAACACTCTGCTAAACATCGCTGCGTATTTATGGGTTTACTTAATTTGTTTATCTGTCTATAACTCTCCAGTGAGAAACATATATATACACACAAATATTTATTACTAATGTAACTGTTCTTTGGATACGGCTGAGGTACGAGGCAGCTCCAGTTGGTAGTAGTACCCTAACAAAAACCAGGGCCGCCGCAGGAGCTAAAGACTTAATTCTGCTTCTGCACGGCGCCGCAGTGGCCCCAAATATTGCTAGGGCAGGTCATGTCGAAAGTTGATATTCATTATCGCTGTAAGTTCTGTCACCACAGAAACACTGCATTGCTGTGTCAACGAAAATTTGGCGGTGCTCGTTTCTTCTCCTACTTGAAACTGAATATAGCATAGGCGGTAGAGAAATGCAGCACCTACGAAAATTCAACACCAGGTGCATGAAAAATGCAGAGCGGCCATTTTTACCGGCTGAGTATGCAAGTTGCGACAAGAGTGAGTTCTGTCCGTACATGGATATCCGTCCATCCGGTACTCTCTCTCTGTCACACGTATTTGGAGATCTGCTCTGAGAAACCAGCATCATTCTACTATGCCTATTATATTAAAAGGCAGTTTTGTTGATTGTTTGTTTGTCTCTCGGTCCCGATGTGAAGGATTGTATATATATATATATATCAATTCAACAGCTGATAGGCGCAAGGGCCGTTGCCTTATAATAATTATAATAATAATAATAATAATAGGCCCGACTACAGCACTTCTGCACAATAGTACATACTTAAACTGGATTGTACTTCCATTGCCAGTACATTGTTCCGAGTTCATGCTGCACAAATTGAGTAGATCAGTGATTGAAAAGGGAAAAATATTCCTGAGAATTGGCCCAAGAAGACCAGCGAAGGGGACGGGGCTTCGTTGAAGTACTTATTTTTCTGCAGTCATTTGATAACGGAGCTGGTGGGTAACAAGTTCTAATATCGAAGAAACTCTTCCAAAAAACTATTAACCATATATCGGCAAATGACCATATATGGTCACTTCCCTAATGATAACAATAGAATTCCCGGAACAAGCAATTCGTTACTGGAATTTTCAACTGCATTTTCATCACTTCCACTTTGCGATCAAAATCTGAAGACCGTTTTTGCCCATGACGTCCCATTTTGAAATAATCACGTCCTGTTTCCTGTACTTCATCAGTACTATTCCTAAAAAAAACACCCTCTTTGAAAATTGTCAGACGTTTCCTACCTATTATACTATTCCGACGACAATGTTAACTGCAAATATCAAAGAAAAAACTCGTCATACCAGCAAAATTCCGGATGCAGGCCTAAAATCAGCGTCCAAATGTGACTATGGAGCAGTTTCGAGTTTGTGGTAACAGAAAAAAACTATCTCCCTGCGGAAACTTACGAGGGCGTCACCCGGTAAAAGATTAATGACGGCTTTGATGCGCGCGCTGCGGCCAAAATAATCTCATGTTATCAGCTCTAACCATTCTGAGCTTAGTCCTGATTTGGCACGTAGGACTGAGTTGAGTTTCTGGAATAAAATGCATTCCGATTAAACTTGAGATAGCCTCAACTCTGTCCAGTGATTCAGGATTGCATTTAACTTCACGGTACCGCCCGCGGGTGCCCTAATCTTGCTTAGGTCTCCACCAGACCAATGCAACAAACTACGTGCAACGCAACAAATTGTTGCAAAAAAAAGTAACATGGGGCACAACAGCCTGCTGTCCCCACCGACACAACCCAAATCGCGCGGCACTCCATGCATTGCTGTTGGTAAAGGGCAAAATGTAGTCCGAGAAAATCGATTTGCATTGTTTGTCGCGCTGGTGTAGCCCTGGCCTCACTGTGACGTTACATCAGCGCCGGAGACACGGACGTTACAGACTGGGCTTAGCGTGGTGTGTTCCTGTGACGTCACAGCACAGCCAGATTAGTAACATCAGAAAGAGTGCTAATGTAATCTCATAGTCTCTAGGCATTAGTGTTTCCTGTTCTCGAAATAAAAAGCGAGACACAAAGAATAGCTCTAGGTACAGTTATGTCATCGACAGTTAAGTCGTCGTTGATGGTGCTTTGCTTTTGGTAAGAATGGCTCTACGAACAGCTCTTCTTGTCATGCATTTTATAATGCTCTTGAGTGCTATGACGTAAGCCAACTCGCTCGTGTGTGGTCAAAATTCTAAATTTATTTGGCTTTGGCATTAATAACCTCACGCAACAGTTGCTGCTATCGTTATCAGGCGATTCTTTAATCCGGAAGATAAGAGTCTTGTTTCCTCCCATGTTTGTGCGACAGTGCATTTGCCAACTCTTTCTTTTATTTTATCACTACGAGTTAATGAGTTACAGTGGCACACACAAATACCTGTGATACAAACCAATAAAAAATTGCCTTTGTAGTCTGCTATTATTTATACACGTATGTATCAAGCGTGTAGGTTGTATTGTACATCACTGCATGCTGCGCACTTTCCAGAACCTGAATACTCTTAATAGATTACTCGTGGATATCTGGCTGCTTTCGTAACAATTGTGACTGTCGGCTTTTTGTTCTTTTGCTGATTGTTATCGTCCACTCTCTCATAGTGCTTGTTTTCATTTATTTCTGCGTGTCTGATATTTCGCTATATGGATGTGGAAGTTAACCCTGATCCTCGTGGTTCTAGTGTCCGTTCTTGCCGTATATTTTGGGTTAATATTCACAGTCACTATGGTAACATGGCTGAGCTCTCTGTAGCCTCTACTAATTATGATTTAGTACTGTGCTCGAAGACGCTTGTTTCCAGCTATCGTCATGTTTCCGAGCCGATGATGCCGAATTTTGAAAAAATCGATATTGCGATTTCGAGGCTCGTGCCCTGGATCTAGGGGTCTGGCTACTTACGTTCGTAAAGATATGGTTATGTCTTGGTAGAGAGAGTATGAGTGTCTAGGTTGTGAGCTGCTGGTGCTGCGAGTCTGAGTTTCGTTTGAAACTTTTATTTGTTCCCATTGTATCGTAGTCCGTCTGCTGATGATAAGATTTTTGATTGTCTTTTAGATGCAATGACTAGGATTCACTCATTAAGTAGGCGTTCTGCTTTTGTTTTTATGGGTGATTGTCATGGCCATGCAATTTTCGAGATCGCGACTGAAGGATCTGAATGATCACAAGGCATTAACTACGAGCAAACGCACAAGCCCTAATACCGTGTGGAGATTTATTCATACGTTAAAAAATGAGCAACATTTACAAGATATTACTGAGTTACGTCAAAAAATGAACTGAACTGCAGTTAAAAACTCCCCATGCTTCTTTCAGGATCCAAGAAGCAATTGTTGAATTAGGGTAGTTATGTATAGATAGGGTCGCTATAAAGATCAAAAGCGTGACGGAAATATGACTGATGAAAACAAAAAAGGCACAAGATGCCACATTTTATACATGCAGACGCGGTTGAGCACGTACAATACCAATGCTATTAAGAGGATGCTGCTGAGCTATGAATGAACAGACACATTGGGTACGAATGGATGCACAAGCTGCCATATAGTGTACAGATATTGACGTATGCGTGCGGAACCAAGATCATAACCAAGACCGCCGTTGACTCATACGGCATCAAGAGCACCACGGCACCGTATAAGCAAATTGAGGGCACGGCGAGAACAGAGGAGCTCTATGGTCGGTGGTTGTACATCATGACGCGAAGATTGCCTGAATGGCCGCGTCTAATCTAAGGCTTGCTTCATTTCACTTCCTTGGAGCTGTTTATTTGCGTCTCTGACTGAGAGTTATAATCCTTACCCCAGCGTCACACTTTAGTAGATATGAGACAAGTACGATCAACCGGAAACAAGGTAGATGTTTGGGAGGGAGTGATGTAATGATTTTTTAACAAGTCATGAAAGTAATAACCCGTGGAAGATCATTTTATGATGCATACACTGAAATGTTCGAACGGTCAGTAAATGTACCTAAATTTACGTTCCACAAAATACATGCTGGCACGTGGTTCGTCATAAACGCAACTCCCTTCATTGGCAAAATGTTGATTGCATAATTACGAAAAGTGAGAGTAAGATCAACTCACTTTATATATTTATGTATATGTATATATATATATATATATACACCTATATATTATTTTCTCGGTCCAAAAGAAAGAGTGGATAGAAATCCCCCCCCCCCTGAAAGTTTTCAATTTAGGTTTTCTGAAGAAAATAAGAAAAAGTTTTTGATGCAATAGTGATGAATGTTCTCGTGGATATATTGTTCATTCAGCACAATCATGAATTTTTACAGCTAATTTGAGGGATCATCCAGTCGCATCCTGCGCACAAGATAACATTAGCCGATTAGCTTTTTCCACATTTCCGTCGTCAGGTTGATATTTTGCCAGTTTGGATAGAATTTCAGGCGGTAATTGCAAACCAATTGAGCTTGAGATGACCGAAAACTCCCTCGTGAGGACCACCAGACTTTGACTGGAGCCTCCAGACAGAGTTATCCCGAGCTCTGCACCGCAAGCAGCCCACTCTATTGCATCCTCGCTGTAGAGATAGAGGCGCCTGCAAAGCCATACATAGAAGGCTAGTCAGCCAGGGTTTAGTTTCCTCTGACACGTACGAAATTGAACGAAAAAAATACTACTGCTGGGTCAGGCAACAACAGTAAGAGAGGTCAGAATGCCATAAACATATTGCGCTCCTCACAAAATTTTTGGCCGCCCCGGAAGGTAATATCGTAAATCGGTTGGTGGGTTGGCCAAATTTTAGTTACAGGTCAGCGATGACGGAGGCAACAGTAAACAAGGAAAATATTTCTGAAAGAGCCAAACAGCTGCACTGGCGACAGCTGCAAACGAGCAAGTATTTCGAGACAGAGAGAAAGCAGCAGCCTAAAATATCAGCAGGCCGACACAGAAAACATGAGGCAGCTGTGAATAGCAATGTGTGAAAGAAACTGACATCTGTAAATTAAACTGCACGATGGAGTTGAACAACCATAAACAAAAGCACACTACACCTGAGACAACCAGAAACAAACATGCCCAAAAGGGCTCGACAGCCGTACACCAAAATATTCACAAACCAGTTTGACAACCATAATAAAGCCACAAAACAGGAGACAACCGTGAACCAGAGTACACAATAGAGCTAAGCAACCATAAACAAATCTGCAAAAAAGAGCTAG
>LQNS02277998.1:5799761-5810154 GCA_001587735.2 Parhyale hawaiensis | reverse complement strand
ACCCGACTGCTGCTGGCAGAAGGACTGGGCTTCTCCCCACGACCGCCACTCCCGGGAGTCTGTCTGGATGTAGTAGCAGCTGTCGGCTAGCAGCTGGAAGGGTGGCGGGCAGGTCTCCGCTGTGGAGCAAACACCAGGTCAGATACCCGATTTTGATACAGAATATCCAAAGCACAATTGTCCATATATCTAACTCCAAAGAGAATAATTTTCTTGGTAAGACCAAAATGGTGGACTAATAGTGAGAACAAACGATTAAGTTTTTAGTACTACGTTTTATACACATAACCAAATCACCTGACTGAAGATATCATGGTTTCTGGTTTGAATATTTGGAGCAACAACTATCGAGAGTTCTCTGTTTGTGCTCTGTATAATAGGAAGAGCTTTTTTCTCTGGTTGTCACGATAAAATGTGTCTGGTTGAGGCGTTTATTTCAGCATCTGTAGCATTTTCCTCACTATAGGCCACCTAAGAAGGGTAGGTGAGCATTTCCGTACTGTCGATAATATAAGCAAGAGTAACCGAATGATGAGGGGGATTGAGCCCCGTCAGCAATATTCTGTGCCCCTCCATCGTAGTCCCTATGATTGCTTCCATGTAATTATGATACATGTACGTATGGTGAAGCCCCTCCGCAATTTACTGCAGCCTCCCCCCCCTTACAAGACATAGCATAGCAAACTTCTTTGCGCAGTCACTGTAGGGGTGAAGGGCCGCGGACAGCTGTAGAAGGGTATTATGTACCGAGGGAGATAATCACAGGGAATCCACTGTTCTGTGGATAGAGTCCAGCTCTTAAACGTACCAGGAGGAAGTTAGTTTGGGCTTCAAGCCGAGTGGCACGAGCATTGAGAGTTGCAGCGGAACAGTACAGACTGACTAAAAAGCAAAGTCGACGACATTGTAAAGAAATGAGGGCGACTCTAGGCGAAAATTTACTCATTACTTTAAGCTGTCATCAGTCCGAGGCCGTTTAGAAAACTCCGGGTTTTCATCCATTTCAGGCATAAAAACCTATCATACATGACCTGCGCCCTTTCAAATAAGAAAAAAAAAAATCCTCATTGTTGCTGGATAACAGGTACAGGAAACCACAGGCTCTGCAGATCGGCTGAAAAACCAAAAAATTATCTCCAGCAAGGAGATTGTGTTTTTTGTCTGTGTGTGTCTGTAAGCAACACAGCTCAATAAAGTATGAACGGATCATCGTAAACTTTACAGAAACTATTAGGAACGTCACGAGCAACAGATGATCAAATTTTGGTGATGGTCTTCTTGCCGTTTGTTTCTTTGTCTGCCTGTCTACCATTCACTTCTTTAGCATTGCGTAACACTTGATGGTCCGTTCTTTCGCAGTGCAGTTCTAGCTTAATTATTGCAATAACTGAAAGGGGCGCAGGGCCGCCGACCGCTGCTTTAGGACCAGACCCAGCCCTGTTATCATATGATTTGCCGATACCGCACTACACAATCGCACACTCAACCTGATCAGTGGACAGGCGGCTCGCACGTCGTTCACACTGCCACATCTATGCTACCGACTTTTGCTATGCGTTGGGATAGCGTGTGTTAGGAATTCCAGATCGCCTATTGTAATATGCATATATGCATGCTCTTATATATATATATATATATATAAGAGCACAAAAAAGGGAACAATTCATCAAATTATATATATGAATATTTTCAATAGGCGACCTACAATTTCTTACACGTGTGAGCCGCACATCCTCGCATGGAAATAAGAGCGCGATTGTACTGTATTATGTGGACCCGGCGCGTAGGCTTCACACCACGTGATGACGTACCTTTAGAGGCGTACCACCGAGTTCATAAACAGGAAATGCTGCTGTGTGATAAGAGATGCAGATAACATACGGTGTGCTCCTAAGACCATTGAATTGGTGAATTTTTTTTAATTCATTGTAGTCACAGACATACAGCAAGTAAGATTTCTCAGCTCAATTTGTGATAACAAAATCTAAAGCAAAGCTGACGGTAGTCACTACTTCAAAATAAACTGATTCGCAGAACTTGCTTAGTTACTAAACAATAATAATAATATCACTGCACTCCAGAATTGCTGCACAGCTCGACGAATGCCTGTAACGCGGAACCGTGCCCATTTGGATGACCACGGGGAAGACGGTCCTAATCCAGAAGGATAAGACAAAGGGCACGGAGGTTAGCAACTACCGGCAAATCACGTGCCTCGCCCTTATGTGGAAGGTACTGACGGGCATAATTTACGAGCGAGTCTACCAGCACTTAGACTCAAAGAAGCTCCTACCTGACGAACAGAAGGGATGCCGCAGGAACACCAGGGAAACGAAGGACCATTTGCTCGTCGACAAGCTCCTCACGAAAGACACCAGGAGCAAAAACAAAAACCTAAGCATAGCTTGGGTTGATAACAAAAAAGCCTTCGACATGGTCCCTGGAATACATGGACATCTACGGCAATGCCGGCAATATCCGCAATCTGATCGCCACCACCATGCCCAATTAGAAAACCCATTTCACAAACGCCAATAAACACCTCGGCGAGGTGAGCATCAGGCGTGGAATCTTCCAGGGCGACTCCCTATCTCCACTGCTCTTTGTCCTGACCGTGATCCCCCTCTCCGAGACCCTGAACAAGGCCGGCCAGGGCTACAACTACAGTCGTACCATGAAGCTCAACCACATGCTCTACATGGACGACCTGAAGCTGTACGCGAAATCAAAGGATCAAGTAGAATAGCTCCTCAACATAGTCCATCAATACTCTGATGACATCAAAATGCAGTTCGGCATCAGTAAGTGCGGAGTCCTTAATATCGAAAGAGGAGAGGTTACTGCGTCCGAGGGATTCCCCATCGAAGAAGGTACCAACAAGGATATCGAGGAAGATAGGTTACAAGTACCTGGGTGTCATGGAGTATAACACCATTCTCCACAGAACGATGAAAGATTCCATTCGGAAGGAGTACCTCACCCGACTCCGGCTCATCCTGAAATCACGCCTGAATGGGGGCAACACCATCAAGGCCATCAACACCTGGGCCATCCCAGTAGTCCGATATTCTGCTGGCATTATCAACTGGACCAAGAAACACTGCACCGACATGGACATCAAAGCCAGGAAGCTCATGACCACCTATCGAGCACTGCACTCAAGATCGTGCCCAGACAGACTCTACATTAACAGAAGAGAGGAGGCCGTGGCTACATCAGCGTCGAGGACTGCTTCGAAGCGGAAAAACGCGCTCTCTCCCAACACTTCAGAGAGAGCGACGACCCGTGGGCCCGATGCTTAGTGGAGGCGAATTTGCTGAAGGAGAACGAAACGGTTGACCAGTTCAAACAGCGACGATGCCTCGATCGAACTAACAATTGGAAGAGCATGAAGATGTCCGGCCAGTACCTCGAAGCTGTTCAGGACAAAATCGCACCAGACTCTTGGAACTAGCTTCTACGGGATGAGCTGAAATGGGAAACAGAAGGCACCATCCTGGCAGCTCAAGAACAAGCCCTCACAACCATGTACATCGAAACAAGATCGCCCAGGCTGTGCGCTGATAATAATATGGTGAAAATGTCCCACAGGAGATGAGTAGCAGAGCTATGTATGTTTTATAAGGTGTACAACAATGAGAGGCATTGGTTGTAGTCTTCTCTCCCTGCCCTCAAGATTTTTGGGAGAGCGACTCGTGCTGCGTGCGGAGCGCACTGTTTCACTTTGGAGGCTGTTGGATGTCGAACTAATCAGTTCTGTCTGTGCTTCGTGCCCTGGTCGGCTAAGGTTTGGAATTTGTTGCCGGCATCAGCTTTTGGTCGTATAGGCCTGCATGCGTTTAAGTCAGTTGTTAATGTTTATTGCTGGATTTCTTTTAGCAGCGTTTTGGGCTTCCCGGTGTTGCAAGATGCCTCATTTGGGTTGTATTACCTGTCCGTGGGAGCTCAAGCGTGAAGTTTTAATAATAATAATAACCTGTAGAATTTACAGGAGCTCGGATGAAACCATCAACCCCGTGATAAGCAAATGCGGAGTGCTGGTGCTAAAAAGAGTACAAACGCAGGCACGATAAAGTGGCTCGACACCTCCACTGGACCCTTCTGCGGATCCATAACCTCCCGGTCAGTGAGAGGTGGTATGAGCACGAACCCGCGCCCGTGGTTGAAAACGAAGCCGTGCAAATCTACTGACACAAGCGGGTGGAAACTGATCGAGTACTCCACGCCAACCGACCGGTCATCGTCGTGAAAGACAAACAGGAGAAGCCGGCCAAACTGATCGACATCTCAATCCCCTTCGACTCCAGAATCGTGGATAAGGAAGCAGAGAAGAAGGAAAAGTACCGTGACCTGCCATCAAACTCCAGAGACTGTGGCAGATGAAGGCGGACGTCGTTCCAGTGGTCATAGGAGCTCTGGGGGCAATGTCCAAGAACCTCAAAACTCCCTGCGAGAGCTGAAGAGCAGCCATCTCCATCTAGGAACCCTGCAGAAGAGCGCTCTGCTTGGAACAGCGCACATCATTCGCGAAGTGCTCTGAATCTTAGGTCGTGGGATGCGACCCGGTTCCAGCGTGTATAGCTGAACATCGTTAAACCGATCCAAATTTGGTCGTGAAATATCCGCCATTATAATAAAACTGCCCTGCGAGAGCTGAAGTGCGGCCACCTCCACCCAGGAACCCTCCAGAAAAGCGCTCTGCTTGGAACTGCGCACATCATTCGCAAAGTGCTCTGAGCCTTAGGTCGCGGGATGTGACCCGGCGCCAGAGTGTAGAGCTGAACATAGCTCAACCGATCCAATTTGGGTCGTGAAATCCCTTCGATAATATATTTTCTTGAAATGGCATTATATTAAATACTGAAGAATATGATGAGAATCACTAAGTAGAAATTTGGTAACCCACGACCTGCGTTTCGCTGTCCTCAGCTCATCAGGTGGGAGGATAGAAGATGGTCGAAATTGAATACGTTAGATTTTGCAGAAACTTAGGCTGGTTAACACAGTAAGCTGTAGCTGTGATACCGAATTTTCTAAAGCTTTCAATAGAATTTTCAAACAAGTAAATGATTTTTAAAATTTAGAAACATTGTCCAATGCGTCGACTCCAAATCCAGTACAGGTGCACCGGGGCGACAGGAACTTCCTGCACAAGAGCTTCAAAGGTGGCACATCGGCATTGTAGACGGCGAAAACACAGCACACAACGAATATTAAATTTTGACGGGAGCATCCCGTTATTAAAAGCGATGGTAGGCCATTTCAAGAAAATACCTTATGTATATCTGAAGCCGTGGCAAGTGAATTATGTTATGCAGCTGGCGGAGGAACTACAAATGTTTACTTGGTATGCTGCGTATGAGAGAGCTATTACAACACCTCAAGAGGCCTACAATCGCTTATGGAAGCATTTGGAGCAGTTACAAGAGCAGTTAGAGCACTGATGGGAGCGTTTGGAGCAGTTACCGGAGCATTTAGAGTTTTTAGGAGCGTTTGGAGTAATTGCTGGAGCGTTTGAAGGCAGTTATAGGAGCGATTCGAACACCAAAGTATAATTTACACACCTATCGGAGTAAGAATTTAAAAGAGGTTTTGCTTTCGAAAATATTTTGGAAGCATTCAATCAAACTATACAGGGTGTTGTGGAATTTGATGTACATATTCACGAGTGACAAACACCTTAATACTCACTCCTTCGTTTTCGAGAAATGGCGACCTGAAATACTTCGGGAGGTTTCGGGCGACAATGAAGAGTTTTTATTTTTATTTTTGGACCGATTTGAATGAAACTTGGTACAGATACGTAAAATCGGAAAAGAAATTGCTTTTACCCATGTACTTTTTTTTTATTTTCCCCATAGAAAACTAGTTATTCAAAGAAAACGGCAGAGGGGGGAGGGGCGATGATTTTGGTATCAAAAGAAACGAAATTTGATTCTCCATCAGGGTCAAATTTTTCGGTTGGTTTTCGAAATAGTTTTAAAAAACGTTCGAAAAGCTCAAAATTCGTTTTTTTGTGTCTTTTTTTTTAAACTGCGCTCTCACTCGTCTCCTTTGAATAACCCGTTTTCTATGGAGAAAATAAAAAAACCACACGAGTAAAAACAATTTCTTTTTCGATTTTACATATCTGTACCAAGTTTCATTCAAATCAGTCCAAAAATAAAAACTTTTCATTTATACCCGAAACCTTCCCTCAAGTATATCAGGTCATTTCTTGAAAACGAAGGAGTTCTGAGGTCTTTGTCTTTCCTAAAAATCGTTTTATTTTTCTTTTTTCTATATATGGTTAAAATATGTGCATCGAATTACCCAACATCCAGTATATAGTAAAAAAAAAATCATAAACGGTTTAATGCGCGTCATTCATCTACCAATTTACCTTTATGCCATTTTATTCGTTATCGTATCATAGTATGGGGAAACTCATAATAAAATTACCCCACCCCAAGAATTTCCCTTCTTCAACCATTGTGCCATATTCAAACTGATAGACGTCTTGTCAATGTGTATTGAATATTGCTGTTGTCGTTTATTCATGCTTGGATCAAACTCGTTTATATTCAATACACTTAAAGGTTTGGTTGACTACCTGCTAAGAATGCTCTGGCTGGGGACAATTATATGAAATTGCTCCAACTTTGTGTGCAGCTAGAGTCAAACGGAGAACTAAGGGGCACTTTGGAACCTTTATAGCGTTTGGAGCATTATGGAGCATTAACAGCGCTAGTAGCATTTTACGTATGAATGCTCCAATGTCAGAGCTCTAGACATGACCAACAAGTCTATCTCTTATTATGCTTGCCCATATCACGGTTCCTCCACCCTTATGTTGACGCCTAAAACGACGGTAATGCTCATCCCAGAAATACACCTAAACTTTTGCTCAGGCGTCAGGTCAATAAAGGGTTGTCCGCGTCTCATCGGAGATGAGCCTCATTCATGTTCGTCTTCAAACATTTCCATCCCATTCCACCATCAAATTTTTGTAACTTGACATACGTAAGAGGAGCATTTTTAGGGGGTTTTCACAGAAGCATCTATTCCCAAAAATGACATTCCTTTTGGAGTTTGTACCTCAGGACGACCAGCTGCGGTGACTACGAACTTGCTTGATTGTCCACTACTTCTACCGAGCTGACGAACAATATTCCTTAACTACTTATCAGTCACAGTCTTGGAAATCCCAGCATCTAATCTTTCCTCTTCGCTATAATAGAGTCTTCACTGAGTCGGCAGGAACTATTTTTTCGGTAATGTCATTAAGTGAGGTACCACAGACTAAGGAAGACATGTACAGACGGGCAGTTCTTCAGTATTTTTCCAATAAAATTTTGTCTGAGTTATGACGTCACAGTCACCATTTCGTTGATTTCATCATAAGTTGGTATACAGGATACGAGTTTCATCAATACAGCTCAAGTCGCTTAAAAATTTTCCAATGCTTAATGGCTAGAAAACTCTGAACCGAGATGGGTTTTTAAAATGAAATCATCCTGAGAGTCATTCCACTCTCTAAGACGATAAGAAGATGCTGTACATTTCCCCAATTTAATTTATGACTTGTTCGTTGAAATTCTATAGTTCTGCTTAGTTCAAATTTTCTCGTTACATGAAACTGTTTACGGCACAACGCAGATATCTGAACTATGACATCACAGGCATCTCGAGGTAGAGTTGAGCTGGACATAGAAGCTGTCCATCTGTGTTTCATTAGTCGGTGGAGGTACATTTGGCAGATTCCTTAATTAAAGCGGGGCTTCATTTTCGCTCCATTGTTGTAGATGTTAAACGCTATAATCACCGGCCACACTGCAAAAGGAAAGTGTGAATGGCAGGGAACAACGATTTAAGCTAACATAATGACGTTTTCATAATCACTACCATACAATAAATCACGTCGTGTAGCTATTAATTTTTTAAACTATAGTTATATTTTTCCTGTCACGCTCTATGGGAACAAGATAAGTAGAAAATAGTCAAATCAATTAGCTCTATGGAATAAGATAGGAAAAAATTCAAGTGTTGAAGACTAGGTGAATCTATTAATTTTCTGGCCAATGTATTTCGGTACCATTTAATGAATAAGACAGGAAAAATTCAAGTGCTGAAGACTAGGCAAATCTATTAATTTTCTGGTAAATGTATTTCGGTACCGTTTAATGAAGGTTTCTCTATACGGCACGGCCATTTTATTTATCTATGGGAATAAGATAGGATGAAATTCGAGAGTGGTAGACGGTAGCTAGGATACGGGACTCCCACTCTGGAACTCCAGCTGAGGGATCTGTGGCCTGTATGACCGCGATGGGAAATGTTCAAAGGTGCTACGGGAGATGCTACTTGACTTCAGGCAGAATGGCGAATTTTTATTTAAAATGCTTTCTGAAAAGTAGAAAGCACAAGAGACAACGGGGGTTTTCGTAAGTATTGATATAATATATAGTCAGTTTTTCAGACAGAATGCTGGATTTTTGTTTAAGAAGTTTTCTGAAAAGTAAAAAGCACAAGAAACAATGGGGTTTTCGTAAAGTACTAATTTTCTGCCGACATTTATAATGACAGCTCGGGCCACTAGTATGGCAGCTTTTGTGTACAAAGTGCAAAGCAATTAATTACAGAAAATAAATTAATCGTTATTTTTTCTTACCAAGCTATTATCGCTGGTCAGATTCAGAGTTTTGTTTTTCAATCGACTGACCTCCAGTTCGTAATCCATTTAACACTTTTCCTTTTGCTAAATTTTTTCTGAGCACTTAAAACTTTACGGTGAACAGAGGCCAAATATTTTTACTTCATATTACCACCAAGTTTTGATCCTGATGTGGTCAATGCTGGTGTCCATAATATGCTGCTGAGCTTTTATTGAAAATTCATTTGATTGAGCTAAATTTTTCTGCTGTTGCTTGACTGTCCAAACTTTCTGCTGCTTCGAACCAAAGAGATTAGAATACAATGTGTATTCTAAACTCTTTGTTCGAACTTATGTTCTAAAGTTTAGTGAATTAGTAGATAGTAGAATATCAATGGCTTGCTCAATTGGGCAGTAAAATTAAGTCTTCGAGACTTAACTTGTCCGAAACTTCTGACAGAAACTTTGGCTTAGTTACTCTGAATCGTGTTGCAAGTGTTAGAAGCAGTGTGAAGACGTTGAGTCGGCTACAAATTCGATTCAGTTTATGGAAGTTTCTGTAAGGGTAACCGACTGAGGGTCAGCAGAGCTGGGCAGTATCTAGATACTTTGTATCTAGATACTGTATCTAGATACTTTTTTGTATCTAAATGCTGTATCTAGATACTTTCAAATGTTTTATCTAAATGTAGTATCTAGATACTTTTTGCCTGTATCTAGATACTTTTTTAGATACTTTTAGATACTTTATACCTATTATTATACACTAGTGGACCCGTGCGTGAAAAATTCTCGCAATAACCTATACGTTTGCCTAATGCCTCTAGGCCGGTGCGAAATCTCCTCTTCTCTTATTTGCTTCTTAATTTTCTTCTTTTCTTCATTGATCCTCTGTCGTGCTGTCGTGCTTAGCAGTAACATCTTGAGTAAAGCACTCCAACAAACTTAAACAAAATAGCAGCTTATATACAATGTGTCCGCTCCGTAGCAAAGATACCTTTGATACCGTCTTTCCACCTCAAATATTTGCGTCATTTGGGGTACTCAAATTTTTACCTATAAAGAGAAAACTGCTTCGTCAGAGGAAAACAATAAGCTAGAAGAAATAATTGCCTACTGTCAATGAAAACTTATATTTCGTCGGTTTCGTTGACAATTGCATCAAAGTGGGAAGAATAGCTCATGCAACGAAATCATCTGTGAGAAGAAACTACGAATCAAGAAGCATGAGAGTGTCAACGGAAGAGTCAGATATCTTCATGGCTACGGTTTCAACTTCGGCAATGCAAGAAGTACAATCAGACATAAGTTCGCAATATACTTTGCCGTAGATTTCGAGTTTGGAGAAACTAATACTCGTACAAATCAGGCTAAGCCTGCGATGTCTTCATTGTTGGAATTTCAACTGTTCCTGCTTAAGGTACGTTTGCCATCTCCTGCAACGCGGCCTATTTTCTGCATATCACTTTCAATGGAGCTTGAGAGGACAACCAGAGTCTCCAACCTGGGCTAAATTCCGCCTATCTATTTCGTTAAGAGCGTGACACCGAACATATAAATATATAAACACAAGACGGTCATTCTTAGTATTAGATTAGATGAAATATTGTAAATACAATAATATTCAGGTTCATAAAATAATGATAAAGCCGATAACCAAGCGAACAAGAGATGGCAACCCTGAACATGTTCTGTCACGTTGGCTCACTATTCTATTAATTTTTTAGAAGCCTTCTTTTATTTTGTTTCTTAAAGATTTGT
>LQNS02277998.1:5766528-5784107 GCA_001587735.2 Parhyale hawaiensis | reverse complement strand
CGAGCTGAACATAGGTTCATAAGTTGAACGTGCGATTACATTGCGATTACAATGCACACTAAGAAAAAAGGTTAATGAAGAACATTATAGCTGATGGGATGAGAGACCCATACAATTATCAACATATTTTCGTGAAACAAGTCCTCACCTATCAGCCGCGCAAAAGTTTATACATTTAATATCTAGGTCACTACATATATTGCAGTTTCTAATAGTAATGAATGCGTCCTACATGAATATACTGCATGTTGCTGAACACTACTCATAAATGTTGGTCATCACATGACTCAGTATCGCAGGCGCCTGCGCTTCTTACATTTGCCTAAATATTTCGCACCAAATAACTGAGCTCTCGAATAACAAGAAGGTGTCATGGCTGATTGATAAACCTTTAATGAAATGTAATCTAAATAACATAGAGACTTCAAAGAAGAAGCAAACTGTTTACGGGGATGAAATGAATGCCTTCATCAGTAAGAAATACAAATTTATAAACACCATCATTTAATTTTAGGCCACGAAAATTAAAAACTGTAGGATACAAAACGATCTTAATGACTGAAATGAATTTTGTCTTTTGTAGAAAGTCCATGTTGATGAATATTCATATCCGTATCTCACTAATAAATGTATACCATGGATAGTTTCATTACTGATATTGACATTTCAATGTTAATTGGACATTGCAACGAGTTTCTTCCAGCAGCCACATGTTGGGCCTATGTGGGCTACTAAGTACGGTACACGTACTCTATGACTAACGCTGCTTAATCCCTCCTTCTCTAGGCATCATACCGTTGACAGGTTTGTCCCTCCAATGGACCCGATCCGGTCTTGCCATTGAATATAATTTCCCATCGCTGCTCTATTGTCATCAGCTTCGTGAGCGTTGTACACATGGGCGTTGGAAAAAAGAGAACAACGAAAACACGATATGGTGGTTTTAACAGCTTTTCCTTGTGGCTCATCCTCTTGTGCAAATGTGTGAGCTGCACGGAAACGTACAGTCAATCAATGCTATTGCTGCAGAAATATACAAGAATAGTCTATGTTCCAAAGTCGAGAATGGAAGGACGCAAGCAACAGTGCAGTTTAGTGCTGTCGTTATGACCGAGCTTGAGCACTGTACAGGTGTTATTTTTAAGGCATTTCACTTAGGAATGATCAATACGTTCAGCAAAGTAATTTTTGTTGTTGTTTAGCAAGTATGCAGCAAACGTACAGATGTTAGAGGAGTGAAACTCCGACCTAATGGAAAAGAGTTGTACGTTACGGTAAGGAGCTGATGTCTAGTTTTTATCCATCTGGATATTAAATATACATGTAATTTATTTGTAACTGTAACGTGACGCGCACTAAGCGCTGGAGCTTTTAACTAACAAGCACACACAGTGACACATTTCATAACCCGATGCAATGGATTGATATACATGAAAATTAACTGCAACGCGATGTGGAATAAGCCCTGGAGCTTCTATCTAATTAGCCCACACTTGGTACACATACTGTAAGTTTGAGGTAATCAAGTGCAGCTTATACTTATCGGATATAAATTGACAGCTTCTAAAATGACACCTTGCAGCAGATAGGCATAGCAGCACGGCATGGCATGACAGTAGAAATCAACAGCGTATGCCGTGATGAGAACAAAGTGTAAAATAAACATGGGAAGCGAAAGTACAGGGCAGTGACATACTGTATGTGAAAGCTATCGAAAGTAGTGTATAAGGCGACGAAATACGACTTTTTGAGGGTAACCTACCCTCGCGGCTACCCTGGCGCGCGAGCTTCCGGTTTGTAACGGCCAATGCACTACCGGTTTAGCGGGGGTCAGGGGGGGCGCTAACCGGAGTGGGCGGGGCCTGGGAAACCGGAAGGGGCGGCGCGATGACCCCTCGGCGCGAGGGGAACCTACCCTCAAAAAGTCGTATTTCGTTGCCTTATACACTACTATCGAAGCGGCTTAATTTTACAGCGGCACTCCTATGCGAGAACTGGCTCAAAGGCATTTATAATTTACCACCAAAAATCATTTTGTTACGCCTGCATTTCAGCGACATGGAAAACAGAAAGCGCTACCAGAATCTAAAAGCATAACGATCGGTATTTAAAAGATTTATTGCTGACTTGTCGATCAATGCACTTAACACACTTGTGCTTAAGGATTTTAGCACCGTGATACGCTAAGCAATAATTTAGCTATAATGCAAAAAAAAAAAAGGCAGTGAATGTGACCTTATCATACGATTACGATATCTTTCGTAGTTGACACCAAACTATGAGCTTTCTATTTCATAATTTCCGCAGTGGGGCTTACCACACATACACTAGAACCTAACAGGCACGTTGGCAACGATGAACTTTGCTCAAGAATTCTCGAAGCAGATTCAGATGTTGCTATAGTTGCTTTAGGTCTTGAAGCTTAGTGTCGATGTATGGAATTGGTGCTGCAGCGATATTATTTGCTACAAGCAACCGACTTACATACTCGAAAACTGTCGGTTTCTTCCCCCCGGAAAGGCGCTCGAGCGTTCGGACTATTTTATGGTATTCGGAACTGCCAACAGACGCGCTGTCTACCGGAGCTGCACTTTATGGTTAACGGAACTGAGATAGCAGCTTCTATCTATTGTAGTATGTTGGACCACGTGTTTCTTACGCTCACTGAGATATCATTTCTCTGAGGCCGTGTGACAGCACTCGGAAATTCCAGGACTTCCTCTCGAAACCTTAATAAAGTGCTCAGCGATGTTAGATGAAGCCAGCAAAAATTGAGTTGGAAGTTCGAACAATTTGGTCGTTGAAATGCATGCGTGCACGACATGAGATATAGCTACATAAGTTAGAGTTTAAAATATCAAGATTTATAGGCTGCGACCGACGTTTTTAATCTTCAACGCATGCGATGCTTTAATGAGTATACTGTGCATCGCAGACAAATGAACACAGATGGGCATTTCATCAGCCTCTTCGCGAGAGAGTTAATTAGCGATAATGATGACAAATCGTATGTTCGTAACCATAGCCACGATACTAGTGCAGCTTAGACAAGAGAGACTGGTGACGTCACAACGGTCTCGAACGGCCGATCTGAGTCGAGCTTAGAAGTTGCGTATCTGAGTCTTCCTCTGTCCGTGGTACACTCTCTCCTACTCTCCTGTATACCTTCCAAACTCAAGTTTAATACTGTATTGAACTATGGCTACGTATATATGCTGCAGATGCTGACAAAAGATATAATACTCATATTTTGAAATAGTCATAAACTGCTGCTGGTGAAATACTAATAATTTAGTGTCGTTCGGGAGGATATATTTAACGATGCTATTCGCAGAAAATAATAAAAACTAATGTATATATCAGTCCTATGCTGACCTTCTGCGTCTATTGCAACTTGTATGTGAAGGACGTTCCAAATCATATAAATGAGACCAGGGAGAACCCGAAATTTAATATTGCTTAGCTCAATACCGCACAGCGTACGATGTGGAAGACGTTCCATACAAAGCTAGCCCAAAGAGAGACTAAAATTTAATAACAATTAGACCATAGACCGACCGCACCATGTTTGTCGGCCCACAATCAGCAATTATTATTATACGTTTTACAGCTGATTGATGCATGAAACTCCACTAAAATGGTTTCATATTAACGCAGAAACTTTTAAGGAAGGGATTTATTAGCTAGAAACACAAACTGATCACCATAATCCACCTGTGGAATACAAAATTAGTTATGATCATTACCAATTTGTGATATGGAGAGGGTCGTCAAGCATAGTCATTGCAAACCTTGCCCTGACGAGCGCATACCTGTAGTGAATACTGTAATTTAATTTGAACCTCTTAGGCTTTCATAGCATTGCACACGTGCAGTTTGACTCTTAAATCAGCTCAGGACATGTGCAGACACAGAATTTACGGTTTACCACCACCGACGAACTCCTTATCATTGGTCCTCGAGTGTCGAGCATTTCCTGCTCTCGAGGTAACAACACGGCTGCCGATAGCTGAGTGCTGTAGACAGATAATACTTTTGGTTGATCTGGGCAAGCGGTAGACAATTGATGTCTACACACCCGGACTTCTAATGATGTTATACTGGCCGAATGTAAAAGGAAAACCTTTGTTTTGCGGCAGATTACGTCGGATTCAGTGTCTGTACCCACAGATTTTTAACGATGAGGTTAGTCAAGTGGCGTTGGTTTAGATTGACTTCGCTGACCCAGTCGCGCCCTAAACCTTCATCTGAGAAGTCTTTGGAAGAGAATAGAGCAGCGAAGAAAGCTGGGGTATCGTTAACGAACTTGTTTTCAGTCTTCTTTGAATGAAGGCGGGGGTCGCATGCAAAGATAATGCAGATGAAACCACCGCAAAAATTGTGAAAAAATAAACTCCGACCGACGGCTTATCCGTCGGGGAGCTCAAATATTTAACTGCGTAGATAACCCAACACGTCTCCCTTGTAGCGGTTGCACCACTTGCTGCAATTCAGGGTTCACAAGTAATAAGCTATAAAACTTCATTAGTGTATTGGATACTTTGTGCTATTCACCTCAATGGTGACTAACTATTCGGCCTCACCCAGCCTCAGTTGTAAGAACTGGAAAATTTTCCACATGTATTAAAGTACTTGTGCACTAATATACCTACTAATTATTAATAAAGCAAACACAAGTAATAAGAGTGCTTGTATAATAACGTATCAATCAACAGAAGTACCAACAGTCAAAGCTATGTTGATTTTTGAACTAATTTATATGATTACTAAGAGCACCGATAGAACTGCTCGAAGTCGGGCGCATATGAGACAACAAAATGCCTTCTGCAGCTAAACTAATGAGTTCAACACTATATATTAACGCAATACTAACTTGAATATCAACGAAATAGGAAATTTGAACAACTGTACAATAGACGGCGCCACGTCAGCACGCTGAAAGATTAATCCGGAGCGATAATCATGAATCAAGCAAATAAGCAGGCAAGCAAGCCGAGCAGAGGTTCCTTAGGCTTCGCGGACCGAGGTGACGGTCCCAAACCCAACGGCGTCAAAGGACTGGCTTAGCGACGTCATTTGACTGTCGTGTGACAGGTTGTAACTACGCTAGAGATTAACGCAACGTAGACCTACGACCACAAATAGGCCGTTAGCTTGATTTTCAAGAGGTTAAGTCCGCCAGGGATTAGCTAGGAACTGGTTTAATCGGTTCGAACCCCCAGGCGCCGGCTCCAGATACTAACGACAGCTGTAAAAGTTAAATGGGATTGTAACATCTATTGACAATAGATGCGGCAGCTGCTCAACTAGAGTATTACAAGTATAGGCGTGTCATAGGCACCAATGCACGTTGTTTGTCGGTAATTTTGAAGGCGGAGTGCACTAGTTTAAATATATTTACCTGTATACAATAATTATACTGAGTGAGTTATAATATAGAGTTAATTATAATTCTGGCAAAAGAGACAATCAGGTCTGAGTATATTTTACCCATTAATCTGTAAATGATACGAGCTAGTGAGCTACCACGTAAATATAGTAGTGCTTGTTCGTGCAATTTGTTTAGTACATTGCCTCTGTACTTCAGATGTAATGTTGAAGTCCGATTTAACACCTCTGTCTACTTATACGCACACTTGCGTGATATCACGATAAGTCGCTTTAGCTGTTCTCTAGAACCAGAACCGATGCAAGTTGCTCCCATAAGAAATTGTGTTTTCACGGAGATCGACATCAATCAAGAACTGACCTACCTGAATCTGTTCAAATCCACCGGCCTTGATAACCTTTCTCCCCGTGTTCTACGAGAAATGGCTCCAGCCATCACGAAGCCATTGCGCGAAATATTCAATCGCTCTTTAACAACAGGAGAAGTTCCACAGAATTGGAAACTAGCTAACGTAATTCAGATACATAAAAAGGGGGACAAGAAAAAGCCCCTGTAACTATCGACCAATCAGTCTTACATCCGTCGTCAGCAAAACCATGGAACGCCTCTTGAAGAAGCGCATCACTGATTAACTGAGGACGCACCAGCTCATTTCCGACACTCAGCACGACTTCCGAAATAGACAAGCTGCCCAACAAACCTACTGGACTTCTTCTCGAAAGTGACGGTAATAAGAGATGAGGAAAAATGTGTGAACCTCGTGTATCTAGACTTTCAAAGGGCTTTTGACAAAGTCCCCATCAACGGTTAATGAAAAAAATTAGAAGCCCATGACATTCAGGGAAACTTTTTACGCTGGATCCGAGCATGGCTTACGGGTCGGCACCAGCGAGTGAAGCTTGAAAGTGAGACAAGCGACTGGACGCAGGTATCATCTGACGTTCCACAAGGTAGCGCGCTTGGCCCACTTCTGTTCATAATTTATATAAATGATCTCGATCATAATATCCGCAGTAAAATCAGTAAATTGCGGATGATACTAAGCAATGCCATCCTGCCAGGAAAAGAGCTGAGCTACAGCAAGACCTGGACAAGCTCATGGAATGGAACACAACGTGGCAGATGAACTTCAGTGCCGACAAATGTTCAGTAATGCATGTAGTGCCGGAAAACCCCTCAACCCAATTGAAAACGAACGGGAAAGAATTGGCAGCTGTCACCCAACAACGTGACTTGGGAATAAGTATTACAAACAAATTGCAACACGGTCAGCAAGTTAATATGAGTGTGAAAATGGCGAGCAGAGTACTGGGATTCATCACCAGAAATCATCGTTATCTTGTACAAGGCATTAGTGCGGCCGCACTTAGAATTTGCTGTTCAATTCTGGTCGCCACACGCCCACATCTGTGTAAAGATATCGATAACATGGAAAGAGTCCAACGGAGAACAACGAAACTGATATGTCAGCTGCGAAACAAGCCGTATGAATGTCGCCTAAAAGGACTTTGTCTGATCTCACTAGAGCAAAGACGACTCAAGGAGCAACTAGTAGAAACATTCAAATATTTGAATAACTTCAACTACGTACCTACAACAAGACTCTTTGAAAGAGACCTCAATGATCGCTTGCGAAACAGCGATCAAAAACTCAAGCATATAGCTCGAAGAACGACATTAAGTTAACAGTTCTTTCCGTATTTCATAGTCAGCATTTGGAATAAACTCCCTTCAAACATTGTTGGCGCGGAGTCAGTCAACGCGTTTGAAAATCGTCTCGAAGTAATTGGGAGACACATCCTCCACATCTAAGAATGCGTCCTCCTCCAGGAGTAACAAACTCTGGAGCTCCGCAGATCAGTGGGTGTGAATTGTATTTGCGTGCATTTATGATCTACTCGTGGCTGAGATCTTCCTTTTTTCTTTTTCCCTTCTTCTTTACTCTGTCATCTATGTATATCCTGGTAACATAATGGCAATAGCTCATAGAGGGCTGGGGCGTAAGTCACGGTGTCTCTGTCAGAATGGGCCTGTTGGTCCGTCTACTGCCGCCTATCTAATCTAATCAGTCGCGTATAGTTCCAAGTCCTGAAAAATTTCCATTCACGCTCAAATCTAAAAAAAAAATTGCATTTGGTGCAAATCTCTGAAACATTTTTTTCCAGTCAGGTTCAGATCCTGAAAAATTTCTATTCAGGTTTAAATCCTGAAAAATTTCGATTCAGGTTCAAATCCTGAAAATTTTCATTGACGATCAAATCTCGTAAAGTTTCTACTCAAGTCCAAATAAATGTTCATATTCTCTTCCACGTTATTATTCATAAAACCTGATGCATGTAAAGACAAAGTTCATCAGACAGAAGCCACTATATGAATGGGTATAGCATATTTGTGGATTTGAACCAGCATGCAAATTGCTCCGGCTTCGCACACGAATGGATTTTTTTTTCTAGATTTGAACCTGAATGTGAATTTTAGGGCTCGGAGCATGAACAGAATATTCGGGGATTTTAACCTGCATGTGTCACTAGTTTTAGGTTCTCTTAGATAGTTGGCAATAGGCTTACCGAAAGGCTCATTCGCTGCGAGGAGCTGAAGCCCTGGCTCCCACCCTCTCCAAACTACTGTTTCGGCTGCAAGCTAAAGAAAAGCACCATTACCAATGCTGTTTCTGCGAGAAGCTGACGTCTCACTTGGAATTTGATATGGGAATCCTTGCATTTTCAAGTATTAAATTACTTTTTACATGTCATAGATGTGCCAGTATACAAGACCATTAAAGTTTAGTTTTTCAGGCCCTCCCTAAATGTGTTTTGTGAGTTGGAACAGAACATGGTTCACACTTCGTGTTATTCTGATCTTTGGTTCGTCGATCTATCCACCCATTCGTTCATTGATGCGATGTGCTCTCAATGCTAGATAAGGAAAAACTGCGTATTCATGACGTTTAGCAACGAAACAAGAGCTGTAGCTAATATATTAAGCTATTACTCCTCAAAAATTATTAATTTGCTGTGGGCTTCGCCGCCATGATAAGAGCCTGACCGTAAATAAAAAATACAATTTTTGTTCTGTGAAAATTTCCTCAGCATCAACAAAATTCAACATAGCCAAGTTGGTGTCATAGTAGGAGTATGACTGGAATATCTAAACTTACCGCCATGTTCTTATCAGCCGGGTTGTTTCGATAACACAGACGAAACAATGTTAGAGGAGGCTACGGTTTTTCTTGAAGAACACGATATCATGTGGGGTGGAGTGGCTGGACGAGAGACAATGGAGATGCTGATAAGGGAAAACAAACGAGTTAGTTGATGCAAGCGACTGCATTGATGTTAGAGATACGAGAGAGTGAACACATGTGGTCTGATGGCATGGTGTACCTGAGATGACCTCATTTCACCATCAGGTGATTTTGCTTTTCGTTTTCTATTGGAGATATAATCTGCGTGCAAAGAGGAAATTCAAAGCGTGATGTGCACAGGTTTAGATGATTAAAAGAGTGCTTATTTAATTTAGAGCCTTAATCGTGGCTCAATGATTCTAATAATTATAATTATGTATTTTTATTACATTTCTTTGATTTAAAAATTACAGGAAAATGCAAATTAAATCGAAGGTTAGAAATTTAATTCGTTGAATGTGTGAGATTACAAAATTACTCATTTTTACTACATTTCCTGTTCTATTTATTTATATTTTTTTTAAAACGAAAATAAAAATTAAGATTGCCATAAAATATTAGACGTTAAATTGACTGAAATGAAATTTTATTACAGTGCTGGTGTAGCCCACCATTAAAAATTATGACTGAGAAAAATTCCACTGAAAGCTTTTATAGTAGCAGTTGTTGCCCGCAGCCGTGAGTCGGCAGTAGAGTGGCAACTGTATCGTGTATACGGTTTGAACGTACTTCTACGAATTTTCGAATTTCAAGAAACTGAAAAACTATCGGTGATGCTAAAGACTCTCATTAGTTCAATATGATAAAGCGATAGATACAATTTCCAACTGTACACGAGGATTCTGCTCAATTCACTTCCAGTTCAACTACAAGCAACTAAAGCCCCAGCTTGTGTTTTGCTGAATCGTATTTATTTTTGGTATCAAAAGAGAAGAGAACCGATAATTCGACTCAGTGTAGTTTTGTTTTACTGGCATAACGAACAATGAAAACAAAATTGATTGCAGCCTGTGTACTGGCCAACAACTATCGAGAAGGGATATCCTGTACCAAGCTGTGCACGAGATTTTCTTGGAAAGACCTTAAAGATGCCACTTCTGCTACGCACTACAAACATATTGTTTTCCAAAGCTGTGCATCTTGGAATACGAATATTCCAAGCCGTACAGTATATGAACAGATGAACAAAAAACACACAGTTGTCTTTGTATTCAAGGCACTTCCAAAAGTCCTATTGCACTTTATTTTTACAAATGAACTAAAAAAGGAATTATTCTCCGCAACACTGACTTAAAACTAATCTTTATGATGCAGTTATCATTAGCAGTAAATAGGGAAAAAGAGCCCGCATGCCACAACAGAAGCAAGAAGAAATATTGCATCTGCTTTCATTCTCTCGGGCCGTAACAAGTCGGCCATCGACAAGCGGCAGCAAGTCGGTCGGATAACCATCCACACAGAAGTAGATAGCATGAGAAACGGCCAAGTCATAAAAGATCGATTTCGGTCAGGAAAAGCCGGAGATGTCAACTAATAAACTTTGAGGAAAGTCAATAAAAATAGAGAAAAAATACTTTCCGTGGCCCCACTGTCCAGGCTGGTCGCTAGTGAAGAACAAAGGAGCTTGAGGCGGGTGGAAAGACTCCTGTTAACTGTTCGTATGCAAAATAAAACGCCAAGAGTGGTGTCGTCAGCTTCTAAACGATTTCACTAGTCACGGGTATTGCATTGCCATTTTTTCAGGAAGAAAACCATCACGCTAAATCCAGTTGTGAACAAGCAGAACGATCGCGTTGTTGCCTTGTCGTAGACGTATCAGACTACCAAAACGCTTCAACAACCAAGCACCCTGTTTTTGTGACGATTTGGATCCAATGAGACTCTCAAACTTGTCATAAATCGCTCGGAGGACAGCAGACATCCTAAACCTTTTTTCCTGTTGGTTTGACATGCATCGCGTTACCACTATTTACTGCTAATGATAACTGTCTGATAAGAATAAATTTGAAGTTAGTGCCACGGAGAATTATCCTTACTTCATAAAGTTTATCGTAAGAATGCACAAATGAAGTGTAAGAGGACTTTTGATTCTCCCGATGTAGTATTTGATTTTGAATTATTTGAAATAACTGTGTTTCTTTTTTCCTCATATTTGCTTCAGCAGTGCGAATAATAGTGATAGAGGAAATGATGGAGTCGGCAAAAAGTGTAAATTTTCGGATAAATTGTACTGGAAATTATTGTTTTATGCCAGTATTGTAGGAAACTTCTGATGCTTTCTTTGGTCCTTGGATAACAAATGCCAATCAAAAAAGAAAGTAAACTGTAGCCTTCGAATTGAAAAGTGTGATACAGTGAAAAGTGTACTTACTAGATTAGAGGACCTTTTCTTTCACCTCTGATTTACGAGACGCAAAAATATAATTAAGTCGAATGAAGGGAAAAGCGTATTCCACGAAGAAAGCCCACTCTATACATATTACGTTTTATTATAGAATAAAACGCAGTTTGTTGATTGCGTGCGCCATCGTTTGGTTGGTTGGGTGGTCCGTCACGATGTTGAGGATTTAAAAAGGAGACAATTCATGGGCTAAATAACAAGCTAAGGTGACATGAAATTTGAGTCGTAAGTTATTATCTACAATGTAATAGAGTCCGATGTGTGTATTGATGTGCTTGTTAATTTATTTGTTCGTATGTCCATTTTCGGTCACGCTTTAAGAAAAAGGTTTGAAGAAAATTTGTCTGGGTTGAAACCTATGGTCATCCCATCACGCTTCATTGAAAACTGGGAGATAGAAAATAGACAGATTGCAGATGATGGCAAGCGTATTGCTGAATACAGCTCTTGCTTTGCCAACGTTGAAATCCAATCAATGAAGTTCCATACAGTTCCTCTTATCACTCTTAAGCATCGCGATTTGTACTCTCCTCTTAGTTTTCTTTCGCTTAAACTTCAGCTGCTTTGAGTTTACGCTGATGTGTAAACAACTGAGTACACGGTACGATCCGCTTCAGCGATCAGCATGCGGGTAAAGAACACAAGAAATTCTTCCTTCGACAGAACAACTTTTCGCTTGAGCTAAAAGCTTCGACTTATATGATATCACAGAGTATCTTGGATACAGAGCTCAATTTTTATTAGTAGCGATGCGGTCCGAAAAATTTACTTTTGAGCGTATCACGGAAAGAAAGGGTGGCGTTGTTCAAATGCAAATTAATAAAGAAACTATAATTGATGGAGAAGTATTTCACAAATTTCTTGCAGTAATTTTTTATAGCGCGGGCCCTCTAGTACCTAACATTGCTTCTGGAATATGCACGAGCTACTGTATTTTCTGAAGCCAACATCGATTAGAGAAGTAGTTAGGTACTATTTGATATGCTTTCTTGAGCGTAGTACATATATGAGAGGCTCAATCTTGGGTGGAGTTTTCGTTCTGTCCTGTCCTATGTTTTCCTCAGCAAAATTTTTTTGCGACAGTCGGAACTTTACGCTGAGGAGAGGTCAAGGTATTGTCCGTTCTCTTTGCAGCCAAGTTTTGAACATCATGGCTCAACTTTTGGTATCCATAATACAGTATGCACTGAGCATTTCTGGTGATTACTTTTCATTGAACTATAAATTTCCTTGGCGCTGCTTAGCTTTCGAGCATATCAAAACTGATATTCGCGATTTTATTGGAGGAGGGAAAGTTTGCTCTAGCAAGCTCATGACGGCACAACATTCGTCACTTAATTTAAATCCCGCTGCTGACGCTAGTCTAGTCTTTTGTCTAGTGTTTCACTTCACTGCGTTCCAGTACTTCATAGTGTCCATGCACACACAGCTGTGTGTCTAGTAAAAATTTCGATAAAATGTTAGTCGTCATATTCGCCGGCTAAACAAGTGCCACCAGCATAGTTTACTGCGTCTTTTCAGATTTTGTGCGAATTTCCTCTCAGCAAAAAGCGACATTTTTTATTGTTTACTCAGACACAGCAACACATTCGAACGCTGCAAAGTGAAAACACAGGACAAAAGACTATCGTATGCAGCAGGCTTTATAGAGCATCAAGCCTACGGGCCTGAAGCATACTTTGCAACAAAATCGGTACGGCAAGCAAGGACAATAGAGAGTTCAATTTCAGCATTATTGCTGTCATTGTTGAGAGCTGGGTACGCTAGTGTGTATCTAAACAGCGAAAAGTTAGCGCGGCGTTGACAGCACCAGTACCTTGCATTGTTCATTGATTAAGATAGTGCTTGTAACGGTTTTCTCAAACAACCCATTTAATGAGGTATTTAAGAGTACATTTCACACACCCCACAACTGACGGACTGGTGAATAAGACCGTTGTGGTTAACTTTTCTTCGAACTGAGCTACATAAATTCGAGTGTTCCGGTAACAATGAAGTTATTATACAGAACGAAAGAAAACTAGATACAATGAATTCATTACTGTTATTTCAGCGAATCGAATCCTGTATAGCATATGTCACGTGAATTACAGTAGCATTTTTATCACGGTATGTGCAACATTAAGTCATGCATTAGAGGATCAGTTAGCGCCAAATAGTATTTTAATTATGGGTGGTGCAACATAAAATAATGAATTACAGGATCAATTAAAAAACAACTGTCATTACTTAAAATAAAGAGGTAAGCTTTTATCGTGTCGATTGTTAACATCTCTACCTTGCTACAAAGGCTTTTTTCCTGTCAGAATGCAAACAATAAAAATCCCGAGCAGGAAAATCACACAGCCTAGTATGATTGTGGCAAATGAAAATTCTCAGGAACTGTCGAAATTAGCACGGGAAAAATCGACGCAAGCTTCAGTGATGATCTTGATCGCATTCTAAAAAGAGAAACAGTTTTTTTTTTGTATGATAGGATGGAATCAGAGTCCACAGTGGACAGTACATTCTCACGTTACTAAAGGAAAACAACGCGTGAGGTCGCTGCAAACGAGGGGCAACAAGCTTCTCATTGTGATGAACCAAACGAAATGCAAGTGACTGTGAGGTCATGAATGGCTTTGTTCTTGCTGCATGAGAGTAGGAGGCTGTTTCTTCACTTCGGATAGGAATGTTTCCTACTGCAGAATTTCTTTAGGACCATCATTCATATCTCGGCTGAAATTAACTACTATAGAGTTTCAATGAAGTAGAATTCAGAACTTTGCAACAAGGTTGCCAGACCAGAGTACTCTGTTACTATATAGATTAGATAGGCGGCAGTAGACGAACCAAGAGGCCCATTCCCAAAGAGCCACTGGGACTAACACCCCGGCCTCCATGAGCTATTGCCATTAGTTAGTAGGATGTAGAGGACTGGGGAAACAGTGTCTTACTGTTAATGATTTTTACCGTGCAATCAGTATGACGAGTATTTCATTTAGCGTGTGACCGACAAAGAAACTGGCACGTGTAATATGTGGAGATTCAAAATTGCCAGAAACAAAATCATAATCTTTGTAAACATGTGAATTCATCATCAACATGTTTATCATCTAATGACATTTTTTTTACTCATCCATGGGGATCGGGACCTGGATTCCGCGGCATGGCCGTCTATGTCCGGAGTGGTTTTTGCGCGTACCGGTAGTCGGTGCATGAAAATGCCTGTCATGAGATCATGGTTGTGAGGGTGTGTGGCTGTCTGAATAAATTTTATTTATTCTGCTTATATCGGAGCCCCACAACTGATGATTCTCTGTATGACTGTTTGCTGACGGCGATGGCCTCGATCCAGAGTACGGATCCTAATTCAGCGTTTGTTTATGTGGGAGATGTTAATGCACATCACAGGGTCTGGTCGGGATCTGTGTCACCAACTGATGATCATCGTGAGGCTGTGTTGGACTTTTGCCCCTTTGCTAGTTGTGTGCAGCTAGTTCGTGGCTCCACGCATGATGCTGGAAATGGTCTCGAACTCGTCATGATTGATGTCCCGGACTTGATGACTGTGTCAGTTGGCTCTCCTATTGGCACTATTAACCACTCACACCTTGTTACGTCCCTGGACCAGAACCAGGTTGTTCCTGTGGTATACACCAGGAGAGTGGTGTTTGTTAAGAGCAGGCCTAACTGGGAGGCTATTGCTGGAGCAGTAACGTCGTTACCTTGGCGCCAGATTATTCGCAGTGAAGATCCTATCTCTGTGCTTAATGACTTGACTGTGTCTGTTCTGGAGAGGTTTGTCCCGAAGAGGATTATTCCTGTGAGGTCTCAGGACAAACCGTGGTTTGACGACCAGTGTCGGTTAGCTTTCGAAGCTAAACATGCGGCTTGTCGGGCATGGCGGCGTTCGGGTGACCGCACTTTGTGGCTGACTTATTTTGATCGTAGGGGCCCGGCTAAGCGTATGTATGAGATGGCACAACATCGTTAGAGGCAGCGTTCTAGAGAGTTTCTGCTGAGTATTGACCATCGATATCGTTGGTGGAGTGGGATGAAAAAATCCAGTTTTCGGTGCTGAACCTTAGTTTCTGTCCTTTGTGGGTCCCGGTGGAGGCATCATTGCTAATCCCTTGATTAGGGCGGAGCTCTTGTCGGCTCACTTTGACGGGAAACAGAGCAGAGATGTGTTGTCATTGCCTCATGCATGTCACCCCGAACCTCGTTTAACCTATTTGTCGTTCAAATCTGGTACAATCAAGGTGCTGCTTGAGGGCCTTGATCCTTATGGAGGTGTGGACCCGGTGGGCATGTTTCCTCTGTTTTATAAGTAGCTTGCTGCTGTTCTTGCCCCTAAGCTTGCAGTGATCTTCCGGCGCCTGATACGGTTAGGAAATTTTCTCTGTTGTTGGCGTGCTGGGAATATTACTGCCATTTCCAAGAGTCCAGCGTCGCCCCATATAGCCAATTACTGATCGATTACGCTGACGCCCATTTTGTTGAAGGTGTTCGAGAAATTGGTGGCTTGTAATCTCGATCGTTTTGCTTAGGTTAGGGGTTTGCTGCCTGCTGGTCAATTTGCGTACAGAACTGGTTTGGTTTGTTGTGACGCATTGTTGTTGGTTGGTTTGTTCTGCACACTAGTGACATGTTCTCTTCGCTGGAAAACACGATTGTCAACAATGCCGATGATTCCACTTTGATAGCAGTGATACCTACTCCAGCATGCGTAATACTATCACCCAGTCTCTGAATAGGGATTTGTCACGCATTAGTGCATGGTGCTTGACCTGGAGAATGAAGCTGAATGCCAGTAAGACCAAGTCGATGATTATCAGTCGGTCTTGGACACTTGCACTGCAGCATCCTGAAGCATGACACGTTGCTTCAGGAGTCTAACTCCTTGGAGATTCTTGGTGGTGTCTTTGATAAGAAGCTTACTTTTGAGCTGTATATTAAGCGACTGGTGCTTCCAGTAAGATTGGTCTCCTGCGTAAGGTAAATTCTGTGTTTGGTGACACTGAGGTTGTCCTCAGATGCTTTTTATGTTTTTTTTTTGCTGCCTGTGTTATAGTATTGCTCACCGGTCTGGGTTTCAGCTGCTGACAGTCACTTACGTCTATTGGACCGACTTCTTAGTTCGGCCAGTAGGCTGTGCGCGGATAATGATGTGGTGAACCTGTCCCACAGGAGAGGAGTGGCAGCACTCTGTATGTTTCATAAGGTGTACAATAATGGGAGGCAGTAAAAAATTTGCTGGATTCACATTTAAGAAGAATACCAGATAGACAAGCGGTCAGCAGTTACGTGCACTGTGAAGATAATTCGCTGCTGGCTCTTTCTTTGGTCGCTAACTGCGGCACCACAGAAGACACCCAGCAGAGTGACTACACACACGTGGGGTGACGTGAAGAACGTCACCTGGACTTCTTCCAAAGACCTTCAAGGTACTCAAGGTATATTGGTTATAGCTCCTGTCGCTGCCCCTCAAAGTCAAAGGGGAGCAAGCAATTGCCGACATGTGGAAGGGACACTTTAGCGATATATTAAATTCAGTACTCAGCAATGACCACGAGACAGAAGTGAATGATGCGCTATCTCTTGATGCAGTTGGGCCAATTGATGATGCTTTTACCTATGATGAGGTTACACGCGCATGCAAAGCACTAAAAACTGGTAAGGTCGCCGCAGCTGATAAAATTCCCCCTGAGGTGTTCAAGTATGCTCCACCTAGATTAGCTGCATTATTAGTACCATTTTTCAATGGATGCCCACGGATGCAGTACATTTCCAGTCCTGTTATGACAGCTGTAATGAAACCTGTTGTCAAAAACAAAGGTAAAAATGTTACGGAGAAAGGAAATTACAGACCTATTGCGTTTGCGACAGCAGCGTCCAAGCTGTTCGAGCTATTACTGCTAGAGAAAATGAGCTTCACCCTAGGGATGGCTGACAATCAATTTGGTTTCAAAGCTATGCACGGAACAGAGATGGCTATATTTGCTCTGAAACAGACAGTAGCGCATTATCTCTCGAACGGTTCATGAGTGTATACATTTTTCTTAGATGCGAAAAAAGCATTTGATAGGGTGAATCACTGGACGCTTTTCAAAAAGCTGTTAGACAAAGGGGCCCCTCGGCCTATTGCTAGCTTACTGAAATTCTGGTACAGGAATCAAGAGTGCTGTGTACGCTGGGGTAAGTCATTCTCTGGGGGCTTCCGTACTTCTAATGGAATCAGACAGGGTGGGTTCCTCTCACCGTTGCTTTTCAAAATATTTATTAATGACATTCATAATAGGCTTAATGGTAGTGGAGTTGGGTGTTTCATGGGCAAGCGCCGCATTAATGCAATCAGTTACGCTGATGATATGGTGCTTCTTGCTCCACATCACAGTTCTCTCCAAAAGCTACTTTCCATACGTGATGATGAAGCTCAGAAGCTTGATATTGTGTACAACACGAATAAGACTGTATGTATGTTGTTTGAACCTCAGCGCAGCAAGCAGTGTAGGATTAGGCATACATTATTAAGCGGTGTGAAGTTATCCTATGTCCACAGCTTTGTGTATCTGGGACATCTCATTGATGAAAAACTTGATGATTGCGCAGACATTGGACGA
>LQNS02277998.1:5722344-5733998 GCA_001587735.2 Parhyale hawaiensis | reverse complement strand
AAGTCATAGAAATATATATTTGAAAACATCTCGGCTCAACAAAAGGCTTGATATGCACCAAGCGCAACCCTTTTGTTGAATAAGTCATAAAAATATATATTTGAAAACATCTCAGCAAAACAAAAGGGTTGATAGTCTAGATGAGACGTAATTCAGTGACATCACCCGTAGCACCGTTAAAAATGAACATGCCCAAACCAAGGAGCTTGTAGAGAGAAGGAGGGAGCCAGTAGCCTAGCCCTTTGAAGCTCAAGAGTCGCTTATGGCTGTCAGCCAGTTGTCGTATGCACCAATCGCATATCAGTAAAGAGTCTCTTATGGCTGCAGCCAGTCGCATAAGCACCAATCCCATATCAGTAACTCGGTTCGTCTGCTGCTACCCCTTGAAATTCAGTGCTCCCCCGTTTTTTCCACCAATGGCCGTCTCACAGCTATAAGAGATCTGGTTGACTCGCTGGCAAGTCTGTAACTGGACAAGGCTCCCTCCTTCTCTATTGAAGCTCCTTGGTCCAAACACGGGCATGCAGGCAAGCGCCCAAGTGCCTCCCCGTATCCTAGATACCCTCTTCGCAACAAAAAAGTTGGGTACCTCGGAATTTTTTTCTTCATTATTAGATAGGGGAAAATAAGGCTTCGGACAGACGGACGGACGGACGGACTGACAGACAGCTCTCTTATTATAGTATAGATTAGATTAGATAGGCGTCAGTAGACGAACCAAGAGGCCCATTCCCAAAGAGCCACTGGGACTAACACCCCGGCCTCCATGAGCTATTGCCATTAGTTAGTAGGGTGTAGAGGACTGGGGAAACAATGTCTTACTGTTATTGATTTTTACCATGCAATCAGTATGACGGGTATTTCATTTATCGTGTGACTGACAAAGAAACTGGCACGTGTAATATGTGTAGATTCAAAATTGTCAGAAACAAAACCATAATCTTTGTAAACATGTGAATTTATCATCAACATGTTTATCATCTAATGAGATCTAATGAGATTTTTTTTTACTCATCCATGGGGTTCGGGACCTGGATTCCGCGGCATGGCCGTCTATGTCCGGAGTGGTTTTTGCGCGTACCGGTAGTCGGTGCATGAATATGCCTGTTATGAGATCATGGTTGTAAGGGTGTGTGGCTGTCTGAATAAATTTTATTTATTCTGTTTATATCGGAGTCCCACAACTGATGATTCTCTGTATAACTGTTGCTGACGGCGATGGCCTCGATCTAGAGTACGGATCCTAATTCAGCGTTTTTTTTTAGATGTTAATGCACGTCATAGGGTCTGGTCGGGATCTGTGTCACCAACTGATGATCATAGTGAGGCTGCGTTGGACTGTTGCACCCAGGAAGCAAAGAACGTAACGGGAGGACTCACGAAAAATTAGCAGCAAAAAGTGACGTCACATCGGCGAATCTATGGCTGAGCATCCTAGGAGTATTTTAACTAATTTCACCAGAAAAATCTTCCTAAATTGCAAAATTTATCTCTTGCGTATAAATAAATGAAGATAATATACACTAATTTAGCAATTAACTATAGAAAATTGCAGCGCATGTTGGTAAAAACTTTTCCAACACTAGCGCCGAATTTGTTCCCTTTCGGCCACTCAATTTAACTTCTTTATCTTGATTGAAGCCTTATTTATACTTCATATTTACTTCACGGTACTCTTCATAGAATATTTCTATTCCTTACCAACAAATATAAGCACCATTATAGCCAATTCTGTACGTGAGAGAATCCACNAACCATATACGAAGGTCTGAGCTCCCACACCTAAAACACTTCGACTCGCCGATGTGATGTAAATTTGCTACGTGCGGTCACAGCTATGTTTTATTTCAGTCCTATTGAGTCCTCCCGTTGCATTCTTTGCTTCCTGGTTGCACCTTAGCTAGTTGTGTGCAGCTAGTTCGTGGCTTCACGCATGATGCTGGAAATGGTCTCGACCTCGTCATGATTGATGTCCCGGACTTGATGACTGTGTCAGTTGCAGGGGCGTAACCACCGTCGAAAAGTTGGGGGGGACGCTACATATCGCTATTATTAAAAGGCAGTTAATAATAGAGTAATTAATAGCCTAATTCGGGTTGGTGACAAGATGGAATGTGTGCTAGAAAAACAAAGGTAAACATGCCAAAGCTAAACAGTTAACTTTCTGTTAGAGCAGTGGTTCCCAAACTTTTTGTTTTCGATACCCACTCTTCATGCATGATCCTTGTGCCTTGTCCATGCCCCATAAAAACATACTACCATAAATGTCTACAGCTCTACGTTGATTAGATCCATATAAAATCCACTTTTGAATATCATTTTGTTGTAATAATTCCATTTTATTTTATTAATGCCACCAGAGTATGGCATACTACATTCTACTGTATGGCTCCCCAGGGGGCCATGATCCCAAGTTTGAGAGCCATTGTGTTAAAGGAAGGGATATATACCCGTAAAAACACCTTCCATTAAGTCATCTAACAATGTAGTTGGAAATAATTGTTCATTCTACCGTTAATAGTTTCATTTAGTTAAAAAAAAACACAGATTTTTAGGAAATCCGATACAACTTCTTCTTCTTTCAACAAAGGCAATGCTGACAACCGGACAACAAGAGCAGTATCTGAAGCATATGCGAGCGCTCGAGCGTCAATGCGGTGTATGTTATTCTGCAGTCATATTCATATGCGCAAGGTGCGACCGAAGATCCGAGCCCGCCGCTCATTACCTGATGAATCCAAGAACTGCTGCGCAATTGCAGCGGTGATATGCGAAATGCGCATGAGCTGATCCCTATGCATCTGACACGCCATAACTTGATTCAACCTTGCCTGAGTCAACGTAGTTAGCAAGTAGGTTCTCAGTAGCCTCAAGGAACTAGAAGATCGCTCTGCAGAGCATATGAACCGGCTGGACACAGCGATACTAGTCTTAAGAGCTTCCTTCTAATGGGAAGAGCTTTCTCACATCAGGTGAATTATCTTGGAATACTTTCTGGCGCTCGATAATGGTGCTTGGTTGATATTGAAGCCTAAAAAATTAAGACGAAGTGAAAGTGAGCCACAAAGTTACGGATATCTTTTAGTTTTAGAGGCATTGTGCCAAAAGACAAATGTGGACGTAATATACTTACACTGTATGTTGCTTAGGCTTTTGATAAGGTTGACCACGGAATCCTAATGTTGAAACTTTCCCCATGGCTAACCGTGGAAATTGTCTTCGGTGGCGTAAAGCATTCCTGTCAAATAGAACTCAAAGTGTAATTGTCAACAAAAAAATTTCATCAAGACAGCCGGTACTCAGTGGAGTACCACAAGGCACTGTGCTTGGGCCGGTTCTCTTTCTCATCATGATAAGGAGTACGTATGTAACTATGCAGTACCTTCGTCATTTGCTGGCGATATACGAATACCAGCTGCTATGTTATCTATGGAAGACGTGGTGCCTGTGCTGCGAGATTTGGAAGCATTTGTTAATGGTCGGTAAAAATGACCTTTAATAATACAAAATTCGAACTGCTAGGATACGGAAAATACCAAACACTATTCGAATCCACACAGTATATACCACCAGCGATGGGCAATGAAATTGAAAGAAAGACAGCTTCAAGAGACCTCAGAGTGAGAATCAAAGACGATGCCACCTCCGAAGAACATACATATTGCTAGAGTTGTCCCAGTGACAAAAAGAAGAAGTGGATAGGTTTCACTAACTTTTTCGTCAGTCGTCACGTGAAGTAGATGCATTGCTCACGCTATAGAAACAATTAATTCTTCCTGAGAATACAATACTGTTCTCTAATTTGTTGGATACCGAATACAAGAAAAAAGCTAGATCACCTTGATGCTATCCAAAGATCGTTCACGGCCAAAACTCGAGGCATTCAGAACTACGATTACCACCAACGGCTTAGCTGTCTCCAACTGTATTAAATACAACGAAGATTCGAGCGATATACAATCATACATCGGTCGTCAGCAACACCATCGAACGCCTCTTGAAGAAGTGCATCACTTATCACCTGAGGATGCATCAGCTCATATACGACACTCAGCATGGCTTCCAAGTGTAGGAAGCTACTTAACAAACCTACTGGACTTTTTATAAAAAATTGCGGATATTAAAGATGAACAGAAGGGTGTAGATCTTCTGAATCTAGACTTCCAAAGACTTATAACAAAATCCACCATAAACGCCTAATGAAAAAATTGGAAGTCTATGGCATCCAGGGCGACTATTTTCAATGGATCAAGGCTTTTGGATCGGCAGCAGCGAGCGAAGCTTAAAAAAGAAACGATCGCCTGGATGCAAGTACCGTCAGGAGTTCCACAAGGTAGTGTGCTTGGCCCACTTCTGTTCTAGATTTACATCAATGATCTCGATCTCGCCATCCTTAGAAAAATCAGTAAATTTGCAGATGATACTAAACTATGTCATCCTGCCACAAAAAGAGCCGAGCTCCAAAACGACCTTGACCACCTCATGGAATGGAGCACTACGTGGCAGATGAGCTTGAATGTCGACAAATGCTCAGAAATGCACATAGGGCTGGTGAACCTTTCAACCCCATTGAAAATGAATGGGACGGTTTTAGCTGCTGTCACCCAACAACGTGACTCGGGACTCACTATTACAAACAAACTACAACACAGTCAGCAAGTTGATAAGAGCGCCAATATGGCAAGCAGAGTACTGGGATTCATCACCCGAAATTTTGAATACAAGTCCTGGGGAAGGGCATCATCTTTCCCTTGTACAAGGCATTAGTGCGGCCACACTTATAATTTGCTGTTCTGTTATGGTCTTCACATCTTTGTAAAGATATCGATAATATGGAAAGAGTTAAACGAAGAGAAACGAAATTGATACCTCAGCTGCAAAACAAGCAGCTGTATGAATGTCGCCTAAAAATGTGTTTGATCTCTCTCAAGCAATGACGAGTCAGGGGGCAACTAATAGAAACCTTCAACGACGTACCTACAACGGGAGTCTTTGAAAGAGACCTCAATGATCGCTTGCGATACAACGGTCATAAACTCAAGCATAAAGCTTGTGCCTTAGGCTAAGTCAGCAGTCCTTTCCGCATTTCATAGTCAGCATTTGGAATAGACTCCCTTCCGATGTTGTTAGTGTGGAGTCAGTCAACGCGTTTAAAAATCGTCTTGACATTCATTGGGAGAAACATTCTCCACAGCTAAGAACTCCTCCTCCAGGAGTCGCAAATTCTTGACGGCAAAGCTTCCGAAGCCACCTTAATCCATCTTCTTCTCTCTCCCGCTCCAACTACACGCTTTGACATCTTCAAGCTCCGCATATCAGCGACTCTTGATCGTGCTTGCGGGCATTCATGATCGTCTCTTTGGCAACGATTCTTCTCCCTTTTTTCTCTTTTTTTCAGACCTCTGTATCCTACTAAAATAATGGCAATAGCTCATAGAGAGCCGGGGCGTAAGTTCCAGTGTCTCTTTAGGAATGGGCTTATTGGTTCGTCTACTGCCGCCTATCTTATCTAATCTAATATGTGTTTCGAGGATTCTGGAACGTATCACTGTGAACGTGAATGAGCGAATTGTCGCCAGATACTCCGAAAAAACTGGAATGACTTGTGATATACGCATCCCAAAGAGAGATGGAGGAAAAGCCATGGCCACAAAATATTTTAATTGCTTTGTTGCCGTACGGGAAGTAAGATTGTTCAACAAAATGGCTCTGTATATTCGAAAGTCCACTGAGAGCTAAATTATGGAGTTCAAAAATTTTCTGAATTCTCATTTTTGACGAATACCAGATAAACCAGCTCTTAGTGGTAGCGTGCACGGAGGAGAAAATTCGCTGCTGGCTCTCGCTTTGGTCACTAACTGCGGTCCCAAAGAAGACACCCAGCAGAGTTACCACACACGTGTGGGGTGAGGTGAGGAACGTCCCCTGGACTTCTTCCAAAGACCCACAAGGTACAAGGTAGTTCAATTCCATCAACTGCCTAGCTGGACGTCAACAGTGCGTTAGATAACTTAGTGTTACCAGCTAAATCATTGGTTTTGAAAGTTTCCTTCAGCTGAAATGCCGCAGCGTCCAACATGGAGTAATACTCTGGGCCACAGTGCTGTTCTATACTTTGCGAGCTTGGGGCAAAGTTAGAGGAAGCAGCTTTAAAGACGTTGCCTACTTGTTAAAACGAGAGTCGGAACGTGAGAACGTTTTGATACATTACGTGTTCTGGGAACGAAAGTTTCAGAGAATCCCTGTTTTGCCGCACGTAGATGCAACTTTGTGCTCGGAAAACCTTTTATCCCTCCTGCAGCTGAATTGCTGTTGCACGAAACGGGAACAAAACAGTGGTTGTGGCGATGCTTAGGCTATCTCTCAAAATTTTCCACATGTTATTTGAGAACAAGCTTTTTTTTCTCATACATATTAGCGTTGTTTCCAATATGAAGCGGCATAGTTAATTTTTTAATGAATTCTGTTATTTTAAGTGTTTTCGGATGTGCATCATCATGCGTTGTTGTTGGGCGGGGCACGGCAAGCAGCGATAGTAAAGCTTTCCAAGCACTCGAGGACAGGAGAACACATCAGGATTCTTGATAGTGTTTTGGGGTCAATGAAGCGCACCTTCAATCCGTTTACCCGTGTAACTGGTTTACTTTCTCACTACACCAGTGTTTAGAGCTCGTTCTGTCCATTTGAACAGTATATAGCAACACTGACATCGTTAAATTTAATGCGAAATAGCTGGGGGTTACAACACCCACGCTGATTGTGCAATTCACGTGGTTTAAATATCATATAGCTATCATATATTTTGCGGTTGTAATGAAAGACTTCATGCAGGACTCATGTGTTGCAACGCAAAATATAGACAAAACGAATTTTATCTAAATTAAATGTCGAGTTTGCTTTACTTTCGTTGTATGTGTTCATCTTTGATGCGGGGCATTTTTCTGCGTTCACTGAGTGAACCGTAAAAGGATCATTAAAACTTATCCTCAAGGCGAAAAGTTGAGGGGGACAAAATATATACTGTCCCCCCCAGTCTGAAAGTTGGGGGGGACACGTCCCCCCGTCCCCTTAGGTGGTTACGCCCATGGTCAGTTGGCTCTCCTATTGGCACTACTGACAACTCACACCTTGTTATGTCCCTGGACCAGAACCAGGTTGTTCCTGTGGTATACACCAGGAGAGTGGTGTTTGTTAAGAACAGGCCTAACTGGGAGACTATTGCTGGAGCAGTAAGGGCGTTACTTTGGCGCCAAATTATTCGCAGTGAAGATCCTATCTCTGTGCTCAATGACTTGAATGTGTCTGTTTTGGAGAGGTTTGTGCCGAAGAGGACTATTCCTGTGAAGTCTAGGGACAAACCGTGGTTTTGACGACCAGTGTCGGTTAGCTTTCGAAGCTAAACAAGCGGCTTGTCGGGCATGGCGGCGTTCGGGTGACCGCACTTTGTGGCTGACTTATTTTGATCGTAGGGGCCCGGCTAAGCGTATGTATGAGAGGGCACAACATCGTAATATTATGCAAGGGGCACACTAGGCGTTCGTAGGAGCAACGCACAACTCACTCAGAAATTTTTGTTCTCAACCTTGCTGACATCCACTGTGTGATCGCTGCCCTCGACGAGCATACGGTATGCTTCAGGGCAGGTCAAGATGGTGGCATCTTGAAGCAACGAGTGCGAGGAACTAGGTTTCTTCGACATCAAATTGTCGCTACTAAAATTTTATTTTACTTCTAGTATCGATACAACTAGAAATAAACAATCAATGTATATGCAGATGCTACTTATAGCGTGCTAAACCAATCGTACCACAGTAAAGTAAAGGTTTACTGTGGCTCGTATTGCCAAGTGAGCATAGGTCAACATTTTCATACTTTTTTGACCGCGCGGTTGTGCTTGCGAGGTCGCGGCAATACATTTAATCCTATTAAACGACTGGCTAAGAGAGCAACTCCAAAAAAATGATTGACCTAGTGTGGCCCCCGCATAATGCAGGGGCCACACTAGGCATTCATCCTCGCAACTTGCTGTCAGGACGCGCAGCTCGTATGTCTTCGAGCAGCAAAATTGCTGCTAGCAACAGACAAGTTGCGCCTACGCGGTGAAAGGTCGCTTGAGGTTTTCTATGGGCAACCTGCTGGTCGTACAGCCGCGTAAATCGAATTTGTAGTTACAGTATGATTCTGAGTGCTTTTTAAAATCGCTTCTTTATTATTTGTAAAGTTTTTATGTTACTTATCCTACGAACTGAGATGAAATAAAAAATCTGTCCACATTGTGGCGCTTTTGCTGATCGCTCAGAATTTCTACCGTTAAATCGCAGCTCTGTGCGTTTTCGCGGGCGTCCATTTTGTTAGATATTTTCGCGCGGTTGCAAACAAAGCAGGTTCATCCGCAAAACGACTAAATTAGGCGTTCCACGAGGCTTCCTTGTTTCTTTATATACATTTTAAAAGCTTTTAAGCCTCTCTGATTTCTATCTCACAGCAAATTTGACGAGGAATATGAACTTCACCACCGTAGTGACACTTGTGGAGAATACTGAGTTGACGGTAAACATTTTATCGCCGTTTTGTCTTGTGGACACAGTTTCGTTTATGTTCGTATATAAAATAAATGTTCGAACACTTTGCACTACCTCTGGGGAAACAGAAAATTATCGAGTTACCTTTACTGGTGAATAATTTTTGGAGTTTCTCTCCAAGCCAGTCGATTAATTTGATTGAATGTACATATTGCCGCACCCTGGAAAACACGACCGCGTGGTCAAGAAAAGTATGAAAATGTTAACCTAAACTCCATTGGCAGCCACAGGCCCACAGTACGCGCATAGCTGTAGCACGCTAAAAGTAGTATCTGCATTTACAGTGATTGTTTATTTCTAGTTGTATCGATACTTGAGTAAAAGAAGTTATTACTAGTGACAAAAACTGCGGCTCCTTTGGATCAAGGAGCATGAGCAACGAAGTTCTGCGGAACATGTGCGCGGTAGTCTGGACGGGACTTTGTATGTCGGACGAGCAGCTTCCCGTCGCCAGTGTGTCACATACAGTCGTTCCGATATACAACAAGGATTTTTGAGTGAGTTGCGCGTTGCTCGTACGAACGCCTAGTGTGGCCCCTGCATAACTGCTCCCGTGCGGGGGGGGGGGGGCACGGAAGGGACCCCCCTGCTCGAGTGTTCGCTTAAGAGGCAGCGTTCCAGAGAGTCTTTGCTGAGTATTGACCATCGATATCGGTGGAGTGGGATAAAAAATTCAGTTTTCGGTGCTGAACCTTTGTTGCTGTCCCTTGTGGGTCCCGGTGGAGGTATCATTGCTAATCCCTTGATTAGGGCGGAGCTCTTATCGGCTAGCTTTGACGGGAAACACAGCAGAGATGGGTTGTCATTGCCTCATGGATGTCACCCCGAACCTCGTTCAACCAATTTGTCGTTCAAATCTGGTACAATCAAGGTGCTGCTTGAGGGCCTGTATCCTTATGGAGGTGTCGACCCGGTGGGCATGTTTCCTCTGTTTTATAAGTAGTTTGCTGCCGTTCTTGCCCCTAAGCTTGCAGTGATCTTCCGGCGCCTGATACGGTTAGGAAATTTTCTCTGTTGTTGGCGTGCTGGGAATATTACTGCCATTCCCAAGAGTCCAGTGTCGCCCCATATCGCCAATTACCGATCGATTACGCTGACGCCCATTTTGTTGAAGGTGTTCGAGAAATTGGTGGCTTGTAATCTCGATCGTTTTTCTAACGTTACGGGTTTTCTGCCTGCTGGTCAGTTCGCGTACAGAACTGGTTTGGTTTGTTGTGACGCATTGTTGTCGGTGTCACACCATTTACAGTCTGCGCTGGATTGTCGGTCTGAGGCACGCCTTGTACAGTTAGACTTTGGCGCAGCGTTTGACAGGGTCAACCACAAGGGTCTATTATTTACGCTTGAGTCGTTTGGTGCGGGTGGTAAGGTTCTGTCAATCATTCACCATTTTGTTTCTGAGAAAAAGCAGAATGTATCTGTTGAGGGCGTTTCGAGTGCCTCATTCGCGATGGTATCTGGTGTCCCACAGGATAGCGTACTTTGTCCGCTGTTTTTCGTTCTGCATACAAGTGACATGTTCTCGTCGCTGGAAAACACGATTATCAACAATGCCGATGATACGTTGCTTCAGGAGTCTAACTCCTTGGAGATTCTTGGTGGTGTCTTTGAGAAGAAGCTTACTTTTGAGCTGTATATTAAGCGACTGGTGCCACGTGCTTCCAGTAAGATTGGTCTCTTGCGTAAGGTTAATTCTGAGTTTGGTGACACTGAGGTTTTCCGCAGATGCTTTTTATGCTGTCTGTGTTATAGTATTGCTCACCGGTCTGGGCTTCAGTTGCTTACAGTTACGTCTATTGGACCGACTTCTTAGTTCGGCCAGTAGGTTGTGCTCGGATAATGATGTGATGAACCTGTCCCACAGGAGAGGAATGGCAGCACTCTGTATGTTTCATAAGGTGTACAATAATGGGAGGCAGTCAAAAATTTGCTGGATTCACATTTAAGAAGAATACCAGATAGACCAGCGGTCAGCGGTTACGTGCACTGTGAAGATAATTCGCTGCTGGCTCTCTCTTTTGTCACTAACTGCGGCACCACAGAAGACACCCAGCAGAGTGACTCCACACACGTGGGGTGACGTGAAGAACGTCATCTGGATTTCTTCCAAAGACCTTCAAGGTACTGAAGGTATACTGGTTATAGCTCCTGTCGCTGGCCCTCACAGTCAAAGGGGAGCAAGCAATTGCCGACATGTGGAAGGGACACTTTAGCGATATCTTGAATTCAGTACTGAGTAATGACCACGAGACAGAAGTGAATGATGCGCTATCTCTTAATGCAGTTGGGCCAATTGATGATGCTTTTACCTATGATGAGGTTACACGCGCATGCAAAGCACTAAAAACTGGCAAGGTCGCCGGAGCTGATAAAATTCCCCCTGAGGTGTTCACGTATGCTCCACCTACATTTCCAGTCCTGTTATGACAGTTGTAATAAAACCTGTTGTCAAAAACAAAGTTAAAAGTGTTACCGAGAAAAGAAATTACAGACCTTTTGCGCTTGCGACAGCAGCGTCCAAGCTGTTCGAGCTATTACTGTTAGAGAAAATGAGCTTCACCCTAGGGACGGCTGACAATCAATTTGGTGTCAAAGCTCTGCACGGGATAGAGATGGCTATATTTGCTCTGAAACAGACAGTAGCGCATTATCTCTCGAACGGTTCATGCGTGTATACATGTTTCTTAGTTGCGAAGAAAGCATTTGATAGGGTGAATCACTGGACGCTTTTCAAAAAGCTGTTAAACAAAGGGGCCCCTCGGCCTATTGTTGGCTTACTGAAATTCTGGTACAGGAATCAAGAGTTCTGTGTACGCTGGGGTAAGTCATTTTCTGGGGGCTTCCGTACTTCTAATGGAATCCGACAGGGTGGGCTCCTCTCACCGTTGCTTTTCAACATATTTATTGATGACATTCATAACAGGCTTAATTAGTGGAGTTGGGTGTTTCATGGGCAGGCGTTGCATTAATGCAATCAGTTACGCTGATGATATGGTGCTTCTTGCTCCACATCACAGTTCTCTCCAAAAGCTAGTTTCCATATGTGATGATGAAGCTCAGAAGCTTGATATT
>LQNS02277998.1:5646419-5659605 GCA_001587735.2 Parhyale hawaiensis | reverse complement strand
AATGTTGCAGCCCTGAAAGATGCCCTTCAGACTTCATGGGCCGCGTTAGGTGACAAAGTAGTGCGGGATTCTTGCCTATCAGTTATTCATCGCCTTAAGCTCCTGGTGAAGGCAAAGGGAAGTCATTTGAAATATGAATGCTGTAATATGTTCTCTACATATATGTAAATATCTATTCCAATTTTCATTTACCTATGTGCACTTAAACTTTATTAATTAAAAATTTTCTATGGGTAAATCTTTCCTGGACACCCTGTATAATTCATTTAAACTGCTACGCTATTTATGAAGGATGGTGTGACACCTCCCCATACCTCAATGTAGTAAATTACGTGAGGATATGTTACCGCATAATAAAGATCAACCAATGCAGACATGGGAAGTTTTCTCGACAGCATACGAAACATGCCAAGGGCTCTGCTTAACTTTACACAGACATCATCTATATGCCGACGAAATGAAAGCTTCGAGTTGAGCGTCAATCTAAGGTATTTCATTTCTGTAATTCATTCAAGTTTCACGTTATTAAAAAATATATCGGGCAACTCATTGGTGTCTCGAGTTGCAGCAAACATACGTTTTATTTTCTTTTCATGTGAGATTAATTTATTCAGCGACAACTAATACGACAGCCTTAAAATGAGCAATCTAATTCGTTCAACGACACGATCAAATAGTCATCAGTAATATAAAAAGCGGCACCGTCAGCAAATAAAACGCACCTAACACCAACGTGAGCAACAATATCACTGAAAAACACAATGAAAAGAAAAGGTCCTAAGGTAGAACCTTGCGGCACCCCTTGTGCCACACGCTTTTGCGAATATGAAACACTATCATACGTTACATGCTGACGCCGATTGGCAAGATGAAATTTAGGCAATTTCAGTGCAGCATGACCAACACCATAGGCTCTCAGCTTGACTAAATGAAGATCATGATTGATACAATCAAACGCTTTTCTCAAGTCAAGATAAAGGCATACACCATATTGCCGCTCATTAAAAGTACGAAGAAAGTCAGTAACAATCGATAAAATAGCTACAGACGTGCTAGTGCCTTCCTTAAAGCCAAACTGAGATGAAGAAATTATGTTACATGACAAGAAATGTGCATTCAGACGAGTAAGTATAACATTTTCAAACATTTTGTTGAAAACAGACAAAGTGGAAATTGGTTTACAATATTCCATAAGAGAGGGGTCACCGGATTTAGAAATAGGTATGACACGAGTTCGTTTTAAAATATCAGGGTTAACGCCTTGGTTCATGCATGGGTTCAGCAAACTAACAAGCGTCCCAGAAATTAAAGGCAATATTTGGTAGACGAGCGAGGTATCTAGTTCTCCATGATGGAGCTTCTTATTACGAAACGTAGCAACATTGGACCTAATTTCACTTGCGCCAGGAGGGTAGCAACATCTTGAAAAATATAACCTTACTGAGCAGGTAGAGGACTGGTTAAAGTATTAGTAATGTTGGTAAAATATTCATTGAAAGTAGTGGCAAATTGCTCTGTATTCATATGAGCTCCCTGATCGTTTTTAGGCGCAATTTTGTGGTGATCAGATCTACGCCTCATGAAGCGATTTAGACTTTTCCAGTTTTTTTTGTGTTATTGCAGTTTTGTCTAATTTTCTTGAACTGAAATTTTTTCAGCCAGTTTAAGTACCGTATTCAATGTTGTTCTGCCTATTTAAAAAAATCTAATACTAATAATTCCCTTACGGGATAGTTTTCTGTATTTATTTCGCTTGCGTATTAAATACTTCAGATCTGCATTCATCCATGGGGCGTAACTTGTACGTTGTTCAACTGATTTCACTACTATAGAACAGTTGGTGTTATAAGTATCCATGATTTCACTACTATAGAACAGTTGGTGTTATAAGTATCCATGATTTCACTACTATAGAACAGTTGGTGTTATAAGTATCCATGATTTCACTACTATAGAACAGTTGGTGTTATAAGTATAAGTTATAAGTTATAAGTTATAAGTTATAAGTTATAAGTATCCATGATTTCACTACTATAGAACAGTTGGTGTTATAAGTATAAGTTATAAGTTATAAGTTATAAGTTATAAGTATCCATGATTTCACTACTATAGAACAGTTGGTGTTATAAGTATCCATGATGGAATTGACAAAGCTACTCATTGCAGAACATGAATCTTCGAGCTCGATAGCGAAGTTCAATTCCCTAATAGCTGTACAAAGTTACCCACACAATGTTCATCTAACTTACGATTGATAGAGAAGGTGTCACATAGCACAAAAGACAGTAAAATAACATAGGGCGCCATATGGTCTGCTGCTTCGTAGTCGATAACACCCGTAATAGCGTCCTCAGTAGGAAAAGTTGCCCACACATGATCAATGAGGGTGAACCTAGTGATATTATTCAGTTGAGTCGCCCTAGTTGGTCTTCTTATTAATGTATAAAAATTCAGGCTGGCCATCATTTGAACAAAGTTGTTAATGTTACTTAAATGATAGGGATTGAATAAATTTACATTGAGATCGCCCCATAGAAGTATCTTGAATCTGCCCGAAAATGATGAAATAATAAAGTCAGAGAGAAAATCTACAAGTACGATTTTAATATAAGCTCATATATGATGAAATAAAGGTTTTTCGTCTTCTAATGAGGCTTAAACAAATATTATAAGCGAGCAGAAGCTTACCTGTCTTATTGAAAAGAAAAAGTACCATATAAAAGAAGCATCTGATTAGCTTTCATCTGAGATTTATACATTATGGTCAATATTAGATTGTTCACAATTGACAGAAGCAATTTAAAGACTGAGTTGCGCAATTGCAATATATTTTTCCATCATTTAACAAAACGAGTGCTCTCACGGCTCTTTTTTACATTGCTCATTTCACCCCACAGCAGACACTGCAGAGGATGAAGGGTCCGCTCTCACCGGACGACCCTCACTTGCTGGAAATCATCCGGAACAATTTCTTGATACCCCCTGCGACGAAGAAATACTCGCTACGGTACATGGAATCCTACAGGAACAGTTACCTCTCCGGTATATTTATCTCCACAATCTTACAAGACTTCTTTAAACGCTTAAGAGGAGGCTTCTTCGTTGAGGCGGGGGCGCTGGATGGCGAGTATATGTCACAAACGCTGAAGCTGGAGCGGGACCAGGGCTGGACCGGGCTGCTGGTGGAGCCTGATCCCGAAAATTTCAGGCAGCTCCAGAAGACGGGCAGGAAGGCTTGGACCACTCCGACCTGCCTCGCCCTTAGGAACTATCCTGAAGAGGTCACGCTGGTGAGGGAAACCACAGCAAAGGATGAGGCAGAGAACCACCTCTACAGAGGGAAGGGAGCCGTCATGCAGGTTGGTGAATCTCAACTAAGGGCGCTTGCACACCAAAAGCAGTTCAGCTACAAGCTGGCAGGCAGACTGGCAGATTTCGAGAAGCACGGAATGCATTGGAACACGCACACCGAACAGCGGTAGCAACCTGCTCAACTGCCGCTGTTGCTCCAATGCATTCCGTGCTCCTCGAAAACTGCCTGCCTGCCAGCTTCTCGCTGATCTGATTTTGGTATGTTTCGGCCTGTAGTCTCCCTCACCCATGACATTTGCACTTCTATGCCTCTTGAGCGAATAACGTTGTCGTGCGGTCCCAGGTACATCACTTGGCATGAAGGACTAATTTCACTGTAGATGCTATTTTGAACTTCCCAATTTTTACCTCCGCCAAAGAGGTTATGTTTCCGCCTAGTTTGTCTATTTGTCTGTCTATTTATCTGTCTGTCATCAAGATAGCTCAAAAAAGTTATGGACGGGGAATGTTAGGTATGTTAGGAGGAACAGATGATGAACTTTGGTGAAGATCCGTTCATCCGTTTGTTTGCTTGTCTGCCTCGTTGTTCTCAATGCCATAACTCAAAATGTTATCGACGGATTTTTATGAAATTTACATGTGTTGTTAGGTATATTATAAAGAGTATATGACCGAATTTTTGTGATGAGTTGTTAGTTTGTTCGTTGCTGTGTTTGGTTTTATGTTTGTTAGCGCAATAACTCAAAAAGTTTTAGTGAATCTTTATGAAACTTACAGGACATGTTGTTAATGTTTAACGACATAAATGATTAAATTTTGTGCAGATCGGCTGATTCGTTTCTATGTTTGAGTTATGCCTGTCATAATGTTTGTTACTCAATAACTCAAAAACTTTTGAATCAATCTTTATGAAATTTACAAGAGTTGTTAATAATGTTAAAAGGCAAAAATGGTTAATATTGATGCAGATCGGCTTACTCATTTCTATGTTTGAGCTGTGTTTGTCATAATGTTTGTTACACAAGAACTCAAAAGCTTTTGAACCAATCTTTATGAAATTTACAGGATTTGTTAGTAAGATTAAAAGATAAAAATTATTAAATATTGGTGCAGATCGGTAAGTTCATTTGTATGTTTGACTTATGTTTGTCGTAATGTTTGTTAGTAGTATAACTCAAACAGTTATGAAAGGATATTTAAAAAAATTGTAGAAGCTGTTACTACCATTAAAAGGAACAAATGATTGGATTTTGGAGTTGACACAAAAGAAATCATGGTTTCAGAGTCAATTTAAATTTTTTGTTACAGTTGCCTTACTTGGCGGAGGTATGCGCTCTCAGAGTGCTCTAGCTTAATAAGTATATTCTGACAGAAACTATATGTAAAGAACGACTGTCTGCAGCGCCAAGTCTTGTCAAGTCATTCTTGGCGGAATTATTGTTTGGAATACGCGTGGCCACGTAGAGGCTTGGCCATATTGACACGCAGTAATGAGCGAATATCTGCAAATAGTAGTTCTACTGCCCGTGGATAATGCTCTACGTCTTATAAATCCAAGCAGCTATAATTTGAAGTGACATTGCTTTTAAAAGTCATTCATATATACTGAATTGCGTTTTTGACATCATGTTTTTCATTATTTTCCAGCCTCGACACCAGTAGCACCTTATTCCTAAGTCAGTATGTATGTAGAGCCTAATGCTCACCCATCTAAAAAGCGCTCCATTTCAGTCAATCGCACTTCAGCAGAGACTTCTCTATGTGATGCCAAACTATTCTGAAAATCTGTGACGTCACACAGTTGCTTTGTCTCAATCACTTCTCCTTTCATTACGGTTTCATGTTGGCTGGAGTGTTTCAGCACACCCCACAACCGCGTTGTATGATAATAGCTTAATACTTGAGGACAGTATGACATGATAGATGACCCTATTTTATGCTCTAAAATTTCCTGTTATATATGTATCCATAAATATACTCCTATCAAAATGACCTTAAAATCTATTACAGTTCCAAGTGTCCTATACCATACGTATCGTGAACTGAAGGATATTAAGACAATGATATAAAAGGTATTAAAACTTTCCCTCTCTATGGTGTGCAGAACAGGACGTACGGAGTATCGCCCTACGACACCGTCTTCACGACGGCCCAGTGCGTTCCAGTCCGCAGTTTGCTGGCCGCGCTCAACGTCTCCCACGTCGACTTCTTCGTCCTGGACGTCGAGTCCGCTGAAAGGGACGTCCTGGAAACGTTCCCTTTCGACAAAGTCACCGTAGATGTGTGGGCCATAGAGCACTGGAGTGAAGAAGAACTTGAAGACCAGGAGTTTGTAGAGTTTATGATTTCCAAAGATTACTATTACTTTGACTCGCTTTGCGTGTACGTAACGGACTATGTCTTTGTCAGGAAGGGCAGCCAGCTGTACGAGTCTCTTAAGGTCCCAACCGAGCAGGAAAACAGAACGTCTATATGTGGTTACAAGTCTACTCCCACGGGGGTAATTACTGCGGCGAAAATAAGGGACCCTCATCATTACCCTCTGAAGCTCTAGCTCAGAGCTTCAGAACCTGTTCTTAGTCAACAGTCTCACACAGTCTCTCGTTCTATCTTCCCATAGGGCAAGTATCCAATAGAAGCTTAACATTGCAACTGCCAGTGGGTAATTATACAAGTACCGTATTGCATTGCGCGTTGATTATGTGTGGGAACACTTTCGTGCGTGGGTTCCCCGTTTCTCTGGAAATACTATATGTCCCTTACTCTTTCCTCTGTGATATCATTCTGCTCGGAAACGGCGGCCTAAACTTTCTGACTATAGCTAATTATACAAGTACCGTATTTGCCTGCCCCCCCCCCCCCCAGTAAGCGATTACATCACATTATCAATGAGAAGTGATATTTATCTTTATTTCGAGGATATTGTCCAAGGCACCGTATTTCAGACCGTAATATAAGAAGCTTACTGCCAGTTATTTTGCATAATTACCCTAGTCTTTATCGTATTTGTGCAGGCTGCATCCCGGTACCGTGGCGACCACTGACAAATTTTTCACTTTAGGTCTAAATTTTCACATACCAGCTCACGTATAGTGGATTTTAGCTTGCTACACTGAACGTAGTCAATATTATCGTCTTCAAGTATGCTAATAAACGGTATAGAAATATCAATGTAAAACATTTACAAGTTTGTAAACTAAGTCAAATGCAGCTTTATTAGGGCTCCCATTAAGAATACGCTACTTATGTCAGTAAGTATATTCGCTCGAAGCTGTCTGCAGGCGAGCAGACAAGATACAGCGTTCCTCAGGATACCAGATGCGATCATCGTGTAGTTGAGAGAAATTATTGATCGTGTACAATTCAGTCGCGGAGAAAACATCTTGAGCACTCGAAACGTTGCCAACTTTCAACCTGTTACTGTGGCAAAACATCATGAATCTTCAAACAAAAATCTATTTCAATTTATTTTTATTCCTAAGTACATGAATCAATCTTATCAATTGATCAATCCGGTGATATACATTTCTTCTTTGTTACCCTGCTGGCTTACAGCAACAATTTTGATCATAAAACTTCTATCTCTGAACGTGTTACACGTGCCATAATTGTTATTTTATGCCCTCATTTTTGTAGTTTTAATTAAACCTATTACCTCGTATTAAGTGCACTTGAGATGAATGCATTGCAGACTGCTGCGATATCAGCATCGAAATCGGCTGCAGCTGTACTTATTCGTCTACGGCAGCCAGCTGGCCTATATATATCTGCTGCACGAACCAGTGCGTGTGGGTTTCCCAGTGGAGGGTGCAGTCAGAGTTAACTTTACCTGTACTTTGCTTGCCAAACAACTATAAAACTAAAAAAAAAAAAACGCCGCTGACCTTCGGCTTTTTTCCTCATACAGGTGGGGTGCAGGTGGCCGCAAGTGCCCACGTGTACATTATACCTGACCTGCGTACATCTTACCAAGACAGCACCGCAGTGCGATGCGCTTCGATAGCTTTCGGCCCATTCTAATTCCTACCGAACACGAAGCGGCAGATCCACAGGTACAGATGCCGGAGAGCTCTGTTATTGTTTGTTTAAATGATTTAGTCCACTATCCAGCAGCTGCTATAGTTTATTCAATGGACAGTAGATTAGATAAGGTAGGCGGCAGTACGGTGTACTTACTGTATAATGAAGGTACTGTACCAAAATGCAATGCTGGGCCATTTTGTACACAGTACATAGTATGCGCAGCTAGTCCCAAAGGTACAATCTACACAAATATAAGTTTTTTTTCCGTTGATGCACCCTGATTTATAGTCTGACCATTTTAACGAGGTAGTTCGGTCGCGGTCCAATTCCTCTACAGCGGTGCCAATTCTGTGCGTATTTCTGAGACTTCTCTATGTACAGGCAGTGGGCGGGGCTATGATATATGGGCCGAACAATTTCCCAGAAATACCCATAGAATTGACAAATCTGTTTGTCTCTTTGTCTGTCTGTCACCAAGATACTCAAAAAGTTATGAACCGATTTGGATGAAATTTACAGAGATTGTTAGGTATGTTAGGAGGAACAGATGATTAACTTTTAGTGAAGATATGTCCATCCGTTTGTTTGTTTGTCTGCGTCATTTTTCTCGATGCCATAACTCAAAAAGTTAAGGATGGATTTTGATGAAATTAACATGAGTTGTTGGGTATATAACGAAGAGTAGATGAACAAATTTTGGTAATGGTCCGTTGGTTCGTTCATTCGTTTGTCACTGTTTTTAATTTTATGCTTGTTAGCACAATAACTCAAAAAATACAAAAATGGATCTTTATGACATTTACTGGAGTTGTTAGTAATGGTAAAAGACATAAATGATCAAATTTTGGTGCAGATCGGTTTGTTCGTTTGTATGTTTGACTCACCTTTGTCATAACGTTTATAACAGTATAACTCAAAAAGTTATGAACGGATCTTCAAAAAAAAATTGCACAAGCTGTTATTAATATAAAAAGGCACAAGTGATTAGATTTTGGAGTTTATGCAAAGAAAATAATGGTTTCAGAGCCAATTTGAATTTTTGCTACCGTTGGCTCACTTGGCGGAGGTATGCGCTCTCAGAGTGCTCTAGTTTTTTCATGCTTTTTAGATCAGTAACTAAAAAAACGAATGGATCTTTATTAAATTTATAGGAGTTGTTAGTTGACATAAATGATTAAATTTTGGTGCAAATCAGTTGGTTCGTTTGTATGTTTGACTTTATATATGACATAATATTTGTTAGAAGCGTAACTCTAAAAGTATAGAACGGATCTTCAGGAAAATTTCGTAAACTGTTATTACTATCAAAAGGCACAAATGATTAGATTTTGGAGTTGATTCAAAGAAAATCATTGTTTCAGAACCAGTTTGAAGTTTTCGTTACCGTTGCCTTGCTTGGCGGAGGTATGCGCTCTCAGAGTGCTCTAGTGTTATTACTGCATTTCATCTGATTTCGTTTTTGCGATTTGAACTTCCAAATTGGTGAATGGCGTTGCATCTTCTATATTCTTTTAACGCTTAAAATTAAAAATGGGGCTCCTCTAATTGCATCTGCCATTGTTTTCCTATTTAAAATTAAAAATGAAATGATTTGCACCGCAAATGTGTGACTTTATTCTTATAGTTGAAATTCAAAATGCAGGAAGTAAATTACATTTGCCGATCTGTTATCCTATGTGAACTTAAAAATGTTTGTACAGTGCCCGTCTTACTTCTTTTTCATTTGCTACCCCTCATTACCATCAACCGCCAAAAAAATCCCCGCGCCCACGTTAAATGTAAAACAAATTATACTTTAAAATGTGGAAATTGCGCACTAAACACCGAAACACCGTTGAGACTTATGAATACATACACTATACATGCATACATCTATAAATAGACATCGAATCATATTATCAAAATAAAATTATAAGGATATTTTTATTGAAAGTCTTCTGGGCCTTTCATTTATTTAACCCCAAGCTTTCGAGCTATAAAGCATAGCCCGTCTTCAGGGGAACCAAGGAGGTTTAATATTAAATCTCCTTGACGGGAACAGAACTTCAAAGCTTTGAACCCCAACTTCGAAAGATTGGGGTTAAATAAATGAAAAGTCCAGAAGACTTTCAATGAAAATTTCCTTATGAATACACCTGGGTGTCTACGCATATTTCAAAATAAACTTATAAACTCCAATGTGCGTTCGCATACGTACGAGTATACATTTATTTAAATTCATATTTATGTGTTTCGTACTAGGCTGTAAGGAAAGGAGTTCGCAGGAAATTACAGGCTGAGTTGATACGGTTTTTGCTGCAGCCAAAATAAATGGAATGAAGAAATGCTGATCTGTATCTATGATGCAGATATACAGTTTACTTCGGTGGGCACTGGCGCCGTATGTATTTTTTTAAGCTATTGAAGTGCGCTGAATAACAACCACAGTTCATTTACAGAAGATTAGTTATGTCAGATCTGTGGTGTACGCGCTACGCCCTTGACATCTTCAGAATTGTGACGTCACAACTGCGTCACGCCACTGTGGAAATACCAAAAATTCCTCACTACAACAGGTGTGACGCTACTCGCTTGACGTCACAATTCTGCAGATTTCGAGGGCGTAGCCCAAGCACTCCGATCTGACATAACTAGTCTTCTGTAAATGAACTGTGGTAACAAGATATTTATTTATGAATCTATTTACGGAAGCTTTGCGGTTGTCCCTGCAGCACAAAAGAAAAATACATCTAATATCTCATTCAACTGGACTTTTGGAGAATACTGCAATACCCTCCGAACTTTTTCCACACACCGTGTATTTCCGTACACCGTATATTTAGAGCATCACAAGCTCAGACTAAGCTCTCCTTGAGGTCAGATGAACAACCACATCTACTTCTATGTATATTGTTGTAGAGGGTGGATAAGAACTAGACATTCACTTTGCCCTGCTACGCAGTATTATATTTTTTACTCACTTTTTTCAAAACTATTTTTCAATAGCTAGTCAGCATAGGTACATTTTTTACATTGAATAGCTGTCCGCGCTCACTTATAACAATTATTGTCGACGCAGTTTTAATTTGTATGTGTTCGGAAAGTCTTCCTTCAACATTGCATGAATAAACGTAGCTGCAATTAAGTGTCAAAAAGCGCGCTGCAGGCTGTTTGGCTGCCGATGCTCCTCCAGGTGATGGGGCGAATATCCGCATCCGCGGAACATCCGCCCTTTTTTTGAACATCCGCATCAGCAGATGACGAGATGGTAACCTCCGCAATTACATCCGCTTGCGCAGATGTCAAAACGCTTACAGATCCGCATCCGCGGATGTCCAAAAAGCGACACCCGACCCATCACTACTCCAGGTAGATATTTTTCGCGACAGTTCCTTGATGAAATCAGCGCTCCCGACGTCGGTTGTTAATGAGACGCACTTACCTGCCCGTCGACTAGCGAGTGCTGACAGTGGATCAAAGGGGCTAAACCTCAGACTTCCACTCTTCTTTGGGAATGGGTCCCTTCGTCCATCCATTCTTCAATACAATATCCAACAAAAATAAGTGTGACGACCAGCTGCTCAGAACCCCAAAGACTTCAGTCTCACCCTCACCTACTCCCCAAAAAACAGTAAATTACTGCCCTTGGATCAGCCCAAGGCTATGAAAATAACACTACAGACGCAGGTTATTGGTTACACTTTCCTTGTGAAGAAACACTGCTACTGACTGCGCAGGAGCCAACGCTGCGCAGTGCTGCCACTGCCGCCATGAACAAGTCTTGTTACTGCTTTGTTGTGGCTGCAGTAACTGTGTGTGGTTACTGGTACTTGGCTGCAGTGAATTTTGTAAGTATCTGATGTCAGCTTTTCTTTCAGTCGAAAGGATAGGTTCATGATGTCCGTTGATCGAACAGTCGAATGGATATTCATGATGTCCGTTGATCGAACACTCGAATGGATGTTCATGATGTCCGTTGATCGAACAGTCGAATGGATATTCATGATGTCCGTTGATCGAGCTCTCGAATGGATATTCATGATGTCCGTTGATCGAGCTCTCGAATGGATATTCATGATGTCCGTTGATCGAGCTCTCGAATGGATATTCATGATGTCCGTTGATCGAGCACTCGAATGGATATTCACGATGTCCGTTGATTGAAATTGTAGCTCTGGTTCTAGCAGCGAAATCTTCGGTTGATGTAACCAGAATTTCAACCAATTACATTTCGTTTTGAGAACAAAAGTAGAGAGTTAATCGTACTAAATAATGGAAATGTACAGCATCGCTTAGCTTCTGTCATGAAACTGCGTAAGTTTTAATCACTTGTTTCATTAAATAGAGTTCTGTGCGGCAGCTATAGCATATCAGGATCACTCTCTTCTTTAGTGGGCCTCACAACCTAATGTGTTCGCTTGAAACATTGGCTGATTTGAGCAGATAATAATTCTCTGCGCGTATCCAATACATATAACACAATTATAGCAAGGAACATACGGTGTGCCTCTGTACGTATACGTGTATTCCCGTGAACTATAATTTTAGCACGATCAGTCTTATCCTGCTGCCCGGGCAGCTTCGCTAAACTGCAGTTATATAGGGATTAGACGTACGGTATAACGTTCTATACTGATAACAGATGACAACATTCTTATTCCGTATGTAGTGATATGGCAACATCTGCTCCATTTCAGAATATGGACTACCTGCCACTCCGCAGCAATTCGTCTAAGGAAGTCCTCAGCGAAGTAAGACGTGAGATATTTACTGTTAGCTTTATGTGTGTTACTCTTTTTATATATAATATGATAAAGGATATAACCCGAATTTTACTGTGAATAGCAGTTAACACAATAGGGGCGAGTTCGATTGGGCAGTGAAATTAAGCCTTTGAGGCTCCATTTATCCGAACTGTCAGACCGAGGCTTTGCATTTGTCACTCCGAATCGTATTGGAGGTTTAAGGCTGAGTTCACACGTCATTTATATCAACGTGTTCGCTCCGTCACCTGCCAGAATGTGTTTTTGTGCCCTAAAAGTAGTAAAAAATGCACTTCTCCTTGAGTTTTGTTTCACGCGAAAGTTGAACAGATTTCCGAAATTGGCCTAGTGATATCTGCAGAGAAAACTGATTTGATGGCTAACATTTTATAACCTTTTGTGGCGTACACAAAGTTGTGCTTTTAACGCCGCTACAAAGCATTCGGACGAGTGAACGAGTTGAAATGAATGAGTGTAAACTCGGTCTTAGAAGCAACACGGTTGCTCTGAGCCTGCTCAATACTCCATTTTACGAAGCACGATTGCGTTTTCGACTCTCTAGGATAAACAATTGAGTGTAAACTAAATTCAACTGGTCTACGCCAACTCACCTGTCCGAAGTTTTGAACAAGCCAAGTAGGGGAATAACCCAATTGCCGAACTAACTCTATTTCCGAACAAACAGTTATTATTTGATGGGATTGTTACTTTCACCTATCTAATGTAACTGTTTGTTCGGAAATAGAGTTAGTTTGGAGATTGGGTAATTCCCATATATAGGCAAGGCTAAAGTCTGGCGGCTAATCGAACACCCCTAAAGTAAAAACTATCTAATGCATCAGCCGAACGCACGACAGTTTGGGAAGAAAATGTGAAACATCTTTACGTTCAGAAATCTCGGGAATAAAGGTGCAGAGCGAGTTCACACGTTAGTCAAAAGCTGGAGAAACTTGGGAAACTCGCAGAATATTTTTCTGCCCTGTCCACGCAAGGGAAAAGTTGAACCGTCAAATGACCTCGCGCTCCGTCGTTCAGACGTGAGTCATTGTCTTGGCTACAGCATCAATAAGATTAACCTTAATTAATTTATGAATCGCAATCAATATATT
>LQNS02277998.1:5573102-5588393 GCA_001587735.2 Parhyale hawaiensis | reverse complement strand
TGGACTCTGACGAGCGTTATATATAACCGCTAAATGCTTTTGCCAACACCTTCTGCCTCACACAAACACTACTTCGACACTCACAAACTTTGCTTGTGTGACCCAAGCTCAGTACGCGACCGACGACGGGCGTCTGTCATAAACGGGAGGCCATCGAGCCACCGTACCTTCATCACCACCTCTGGCGACCTAACACTGCAATGGCCTCTTCCATTGCTGCTATACCACAGCAAAGTAAACGAAATTGCTCAGCTATACGATTCCAGTGGTCAGTGATGTCATCAAGACGCCCCGTGACGCGATACCGCTACGGTACCTCTACGTTGGGCAAGGTTGTGAAATAAATTCACTCTCACTGTTCCAACGGAAGCTCCCTCACGGCCAGTCTATACATTAATCGACCCAACGTATCCTCTCAGCAGACTGTCCGAACGCGCTGCTACAAAGCACAAAAATGAACAGCTTTTAAGGTCAAATTCCTACACAAATTTGAAGAAATGCAAGGAACTACGCTAGCATATGCCAACTGCCACGATAGCTGACCTTCTGGTATGTCTTTTGGTCGACACACACACTTGAGTTAACAAGAACTCGACAAAACACTCGGTCAGTTTGCTTAGGGAACACGGTGAAGAGATTCAAGTGTAAGCTGGACTTGAGATTTACTACCTTTTAGCGCACTGTGGCCATACGATCAATCACTCTAAGTTTTCAGCATCGGCCGCGCGATGTTTTACAAAGTGACCACCGCTGACGTCTCCAGCACCACAGAGTGGACGGCAAAATCAACAAACTCAGTCCATCAGCATGAACGCCGGACCTACCTCACCTACGTACGTACAGCACGCACAGAGTGCGCTGCTTAAACCATTAAAATCAGTAAGCGTACTTGTCTGGGTGTAGGGGCAACCTGGCTGTCTAATAAGCACTTGTACGTTCCAAGAAGCACAAATATATAATAATTTGATACACGACAGCGCCGTCAGGCAGTAACAGCAATTCATCCACAGCATTCACGAGAATTCACAGAATCCTCAGAGATTATAAACTTAGACCAAATGTGTCTTATGTGCGTTTTACAAGTGACTACTTTAGAGTAAGACAAGCTTCCACACATTATTTGGTTTCGTGTGACAATCTGTGGACGAACCGCGGGTTGCACCAACCAACACGCAACAGTTCGCCGGATCTCAGTCAAGTTACAAGCGATCAATGGCATGGTTGACTCTACCAGCATTTCCTGCGTAGGTACCTAAGCAGTGCAATAAGTACAGCACCAGAAGGCAGTACACACGAGTGTTCCATGGTGACGACACCAACGGATCAAAGAGCGCAGTAAGGCTCAGAGGAATGCCATGGGCGGCTTCACTGGAGCACCTCGAGAATTGGAACACACGAGCGCTTCCCTAACATCAGAGATTTGTCAGTACCAACTTGACGCGTAATGCAGCAATCACTCAAGGCAGCCGCACGCTCAACATGCGAGGTCGTCTCGATTTACAATGAAATTCTGCATCAAAGAGATACCCTGTTGCAGTTGAGGTGCTTTGTACGTGAGCCACAGCACGCAAGTGCAGTAATACATACAAGGTTACTGCACGTGACCATGACGTGAAGAAAGCGCTCGAGTGCTCCAGCAAGTGCACCAACTATCCGCTGAGAGCCATGCCGGGGCAGAGGTCAGCGCTACGACACAGTAGCAACAAAAGAGTAAGGCTGCTAATAAAGAAAGTCTTGCCACCTGAGGGGGCAACTCCTCAGACCTGTCGTAGCCGATCCGCCCCAGCAGCCGTGTCTCGCTTGTGACTGTAGGCAAGCGAGCAGCGCACCCACAACTACGCTTACAAACGTTTGAAAATTTTAAATAAAATAACGGTTATAAGTAAACAATAATTTCTTTCGTCAGTAATAGATACGACGCTTATGGCTGAATACGTACAAAAAATAAGTTGGGAGTACACTTAAAACAGGAAATACATTAACTGCGCCAGGGACCTGGGCTTCATTTATGGAACCTGAAGCATTATTAAGTTATAGCAACACCATAACATTGGCCCACCTATCATGATGCAATACATAGATATCGAGCTCCGGATATGATATAATACAAAAAACGACTCTCCGGATATTGTGATGAAATATAAAGACGAGTGTCCGGATAGGGTGAGGCAATACAGAGACAACTGGTGGGATATCGCGATATAACTGATGGTACCAACTATATTGCTCGTAGTCCCTCACAAAACAGAGGGAAGTCTCTCGCATGAGGGGAGAGGCAACACACCAGGCTAACAGCTATACAGATCCGAGCTATCTACAAATGGTACAGCGTATCTTACAAGATCACCCGGTGGGTGTGATCGCTTTATACAGGTGCGGCGCGGAGGTGGCAGAGGCTACGAAGCGAGTGGTACAATTCTTGCATATATGTTCAGTTATAAACTATACCGTGAATATAGTACAGCATAGCGACAATCGGTCACGTTAGCCTCACACCTAAAGGTTCACAATACACATGGGAACAATACTCTAGCTTTACTGTTGTACGGAAAGGAACTAAAGCACGTCGCGCAAGTCTACAAAATCAGTCCGATGCTCTCAAGCAAAATTGGAAACGAAACGAACCGTCGTGGCGCTGTTCAAAAAACACAGTCTGGACTGAGGGCAAAGGACGGCCCACGACGAAGAGCTCACCTCCTCCCCTGGAGCGAGCGACAACAGGGAAGATGCTAATAGTGCGTGACGACGCTTCAGTAGCGGCGCTAGGGCAACTTAGGCTGCGGGCGCCAAAATGCACAACTGTAAATTTGCAACAGCATACACCTGCCTACACCGTCTGACTGCGCAACACACCACACAAAATCTAATGACGGATTGCCCAGCCTCCAGCCCGCGTGCGCAAGACATTACGGGGCTTCAGAGCAGGGCAGTTGCCCGGTGTCTTAAGGAAACTAATTGTTTGGCCAGACAGACTTGGCCAGTTAAAAAAATAAACCTCATCTTGTAGATATTCGTATTGAAGCCACCTCCCTACAGCACACCATCACCGCACCTTGACTAGGAGAGACATGAACCACTGCCACCTGTGCTACCTAACCTACACTACTACACAAACTAATTAATGATGCCGCATCCTACCAATCGCGCCACACTCCCATAATGTCTTCAACAAGTCCAACGCTTCATGTCACCTTTTCAATAACAATGAACTCAATCATGCCTTATATAGCCTCTACGTGTAATAAATACAGTAATTAAATACGAATGAATGCGCATCAGCTGAAAATCTAATAGCACAGAGAATGAAGAAGAAATATGAATGTCAGGCTTTCACATATTATAAGCCATGGCAAAAGTAGACAAATAGATGCATGTCTGATAGCCCCGAGTTAAAGGGCTCACCACGATTAAGAAAAACTTCTAATGAAAGTGTGCGAGAAAGAGCGGGCTTGCTGAATACTAGCGATGAAGTGAAGATGGAAAATGAAGTCACAATTTGGTTAGTTTTCGATAGAATGATGACCTACTCGACTGGATAGTAGGTATGAAGAGTCGAGCAGTGCAGTCACGAAACCTGGGTGGGGTGGCCGTCATACCACCCACGGCAGCACTGCATCAGCGACTACACGAGTCAACACACGATAAAATCTTACAGAGAACCTAAAACGTAAATACATATTTATTATTGCAATGTAAAACCGCTGACAAGACGAAGCCTGCGATCAAGTTCGAGACTTTCTGTGCATTACCTCCCTCACATAGAGGTGGCTAATTAATGAAAGATGCTTCAGGGCATCCTTCTAGGCCGAAAGGAAAATGCCTCACAAAAAGGGGCGTAAATGGAAAATTGCACACGTGCAATAGAGCAAATCCTTATAATACTGGTACACCGAAGGAACCAGGGATGGCGCTGCAGACTGGAGCCACACCCATGCTTCAGAAAACAAATAAGCAACTGACACGACGCGCCCGATTAAATAGCTAAAGGATTTCTCTCTACAGAGGACGTGACCGCTACAAGCTCACGACAAGCTGCGCACAACATTCATCATCACTAATAGAGGAGTAAGTGTCGGTCAAACGGGAGGAAATGTGTTCGTGCTTACAATCTACTCCGTAATATCTACGCTAACATTAGTGTGAACCTTCGGAACGATAAAGAATTTTTTTTGTACTTTTCTTTCTTATAAAATGACAAGAAAGCGTGGGCGGCGGCGGCAGCAGCAGCGCAGCTACGCACTAACAATACTTACGAGACGATTGCCTAACTAATCTAGTGATTACGCGCGCCCGCACACTTGCGCGTCTCTGGGTACCTAGTCAAAATAGATAGATGCAGAATGGTTTACTAGCGCAGCAAATAATACACACGATTTTNGCGCAACTACGCACTAACAATACTTACGAGACGATTGCCTAACTAATCTAGTGATTACGCGCGCCCGCACACTTGCGCGTCTCTGGGTACCTAGTCAAAATAGATAGATGCAGAATGGTTTACTAGCGCAGCGAATAATACACACGATTTTATCATGTCACCTAGAAAGTTGCTGTGGTTTTTGTTATACAATTTACCGCACCACCTTTCTTCGTCATCAGATGTTACGCATTCGCAGCAGCGCTCTCAGTCAGTGTTGTGTAATAATGGTCACAGATAATAATTTGAAGCATAAATAAAATAAGAACGCTGAATATACAAAGCACTTGGTCAGAGACCTTACATTACCGGAAGCTTCGCACTGCGTATCATTTTCCAAATAGGGAGCTGGTGCCGAGGAGGGGGAGGAAGGGAGGGGTGAGCCACCATATTTGGTGCCTTACAGCACACGTTGAAGAGCGGCGGCTGCTGCCGTAGGCGTCGTGATACGAGGATCACGCCAAAGATAACAAGAAATAACGACATGGCGCAAGCAGCGAGCTAAGGTACGGCCCGAGAGATCTGGTGCCGGCGCAAGCACCAACTTACGGCAACAACACATTAGTTATACGATACTCTCTGAGAACGCTCCAGCGTCGTGAGAAGCCTCTAGCGCTGGAGCTCAAAAAAAAAAAGAGGTAGAGGGTAACTACCGGAGCGGCTATGACATACGATTGTAAAATTCGTGGAACGGGGGGGGGGCTGGGGCGCAAGCGTCTGCAGCTATTGGGCAAGAGGTCGCAGAGCGCAAACACGATGGCAGCAGCCGCTGCGGTAGCGGAACTGCCAGATCTCACAGTAGGAAGATTTCCTCAAGCCAGCGTAACACAAACTAACGGAGCAAATTACTGACAAATTAGACTACAAAGTAGTACAGCAATTTGCTAATCTTATGGAGAGAGTGGATGACCGTCCTACAACACTGCCGAGAATGACGCTAGGCCCCAAGCAAATTTACACTCACGTCAGAGTTAAAATAACTAATAAATAAATTCCACAGTGTGCATAATTTGTGAAGCTCCTTACTAACTGCGCTACAGCGAAGGACGCGGAATAAGTTGCCGTAGAATTTGCATTATTAAATTACTCGGAAGTTTCCCCACTGTGAGTCACCATACAATGACGTCAGAGCGAACTAATTTTAAATTGCCGCGCAATATTTGACAGTAATATGACGTGACTGCGACGTAACCCATAATGCTGTAGAAATTTTGGCCACAGAAATTTGGGTAATACTTGATGCAATAGCTCTGACAATCTGTGGTTGACTGCAGCCGTACCTATGAGTCCTACTGGACATCTCTCAGCAGCACAAAGCAGTACCGTACATGTGAGGTTTCCTAGTTAAGGTAAAGGTACCGTATTACTTTGTAATGCGGGTGACCCACTCACCGCTGAGGCCACAGCCCATCACATCAATCAGTTGGAAACGACTTTGCCAGTTCGATACGCACGGCGCCAGTCCCCAAGAAACATCGACAAAAGACTAAAGTTCCATGTGGGAACAAAACGGACGTCCCTGAACTAGCGTTAGGTGGGCAGCAGAAGTGTACACTCAATAAACGTATCTAGCTACCTTTACATACGTACATACATACAGAAATACAAGCTATCAAGAAGAAACCTAAAGATTAGTTTGAACTTTTTTTGGTTTTATTCACTTATATACTAAAGCTATTAACAGGAATCGACTACAGGCAGTAGAGGAGCCGTACTGGACCACCACACACACACATACCTCAACTGCTGCCCTTGTTGATCTTTCTTTCCCAAGTCGTTCAACTCACGAAATGCAGAATGAGCACGAAAACAATCACCATGAACAGCTCCAAGCTTTTCAGACAAAAATTAGCTTTGCAAACATATCAGCGAAGACAGACATTCGAAAGACAATACAGACAGAGCTCGCTACAATTGCATAGATTGCCTGCGAATTACGTGACTTATCCACACGAAGATCTCGTGGCATTGCCCAGACGCACCTATATAACGCGTGTGTGTCTCGGTTCTGATCCCATAGTAAAAGCATTCCACGCTCCCATTATACGAGAAAGGCGCCTTGGAGGTCAAATACGACCGAGCCACAAAAGCCAAAACTACCTCCACTGACGGGACACGAGTTGCGCAAAAATGTGTACCGTACTTCGGCAATGGTAGTGAATCGCAGCTGCAAGAATAACAGTTGCTGGAAGTGGAGGGGATTTCAGAGCACAAAAGAAAGCTACAATACTTCTTCACGTTGGGGACGGGGATACGAGGCGTGGACAGAAGAAGCTAAGGTGACTAACGAAACAAACTGCCAGAAATGACACGGAGGAGCAGAACGCTACGTGTCGACAGCTGTGGCTCCTACAGCTACGGTACGTCGTTCAATAGTTGCAACCCAAAGAAGTCAAAAAACCGTTGGAGAAAGTTGTTACTACTGTTGTGCAGCTGAACCGAGCGGCCATTTTTACTTTCAATTTACACTAAGATAGCTACTAGCAATACGGCCTAAGATTATTTACTGGTGGCCAGTGGTAAGAACAAACGTTTGGGTGTAATGACCATGCCGTTGATATTCTAGTGGCGAATAAGACAAAATCAGGGAACTTTCTCTTCAAGCACCTCTGAAGACAATGCGTAATACGATGAGTTGCAGCCCCACGCGCCGACGGTACCTTACGCCCTTGCTGTCTTCACTTGAAGGTCCCCAATATAGGCGGAAGACTTAGTCTTTGCTCCAAAATTTATAGTAGCAACCGCTTAGCTATGGCCAAACGACAAGCGGTTCATGTGCGTAAGCAGCGAAAACCTGCAACGCTGTTGTGGTTGTTGGCCTCCAAGTGGATGGAACGTAAGCGCCGCCCTCTTTGACTGCGCAGAGGAAATGGAGGAGGCGTATGGAGCCTGCCTGCAGCGCTGCAGGTTGTGATCCACGTTGCCATAGCAATTGGGGCCCCGCCTCAGTATGACCATAGTCCAAAAGGGATCAAACAAAAAAGAGACACTGCACCACTTCTTGCTGCATTTGAGGGAATTTTCGTAGCACCTCGGTGCTGGCGGTCAATGCAGCAAGTTAGGTACCGTTGCAGGTCAAATTCTATAGGAAGGTGCCCGCAACAAGTAACATTTTCTCCAGCCCTTGGGAAGTGAGGCTCGTAAATACAACGCTGTCGTACTCGTACACGACACCCCCGAAATGGAGCCCACAGCCAATCAATCTTAGTATTTAAAAATAAAGTCAATTTCAACAGCGAGTTCCACACTAACAAAAAAAAGACAACACCGTGTCAACATAAATGGTCTAGTAAATTTAATAGATAAATATTACGTAAAACGATACCACTCTCGAGCCGAAGACAGTGGTGAGAGCTCATTTCCCAGCACCGCGTGTTAGGACTTCTTAATTAATGATGTACAGCTCGCCGGGCCAATGCATGCATCAGTGGTAAGAGTGGAAAGCCACTTTGAATCCCTAAGGGACACGTGTCTCCACAGCAGAGTATACAGCGATCAAGTTACAGTTTATTGCAAATGAGTTTAAGGTGCTCTATTGACTAACTACACTCAGCCTTCCTTCATTATGAAGAAGCAGTGACTTTTGATCGTGGTAACTTCATGCAGCGATACAGTGAAATCTACAGCACCAGTCCAACACTCATAACCGTCCCTTGGCACTCCAGCGAAGCGAGACTTTAATAATAACAAAGCAAACTAAATTCTACACGAAGAGTTTCTATACAATACGGAGCACACATCGGACTGTCGCTCCCAGGAGATCATTGGTCAGAGGCTGCTACCAGAAACCTCAGGTACATTCATACTTCCACCAGAGTTATCCTCGATAACTGTAAACGTGCACCGCAACGTAATGAATAAAATGCACACCATCTTAGTAAATACTGCCAAGTGCCAGGCCGACTGACTCACTTGACTTGAGATAATGGGAACAAATTTCAGCTTTTCGCCGACAACGCTGTCATCGGTTGGTAATTATTAATTGAAACCTGATCGACAGCGACAAATGCAACGCTCAAGATTAAATTCCCCAACAAGTTAAATCTAGGCGAATGAAGTCATCTTGATCCATGTCGGAGAGGTGAAAGGCGGACGCGTAAACTGCAGGGTGTTCACAGCACATCAGAACCAACCTCGACTTCTTCATACCTAGGGAATCTTCGCACATTTCGCCTACGTACACAAAATAACATGAACCTCTGACGCATGTTCACTTGGAGAAATTCTTGCCCTTGAAACGCTAGCTCGAGACAAAATGACATCTCGAGAAGACCATTGCTTAAGCAAGATGGTCATCGATCAAATTTAGAATAGGTACTTCGGAAGTTTGACGAAGTTGGGAGCAGCGAGAGAGGTTGGTTCGTAATAACGTCTCAAGGGAGAACCACAGCGCCCAAATGTTGCCAGCACTATAGGCCTAACACCACACCACAGGCAGACTAATGACTTTTGCTGAGGCATTAAGCATTGCAAAGCTCTCAAGTTCACAAGCACACAGCAGTCATTCTACGGGGAAATTGCTAACTTACAATGCCGAGAGTCTAGTCCAAGGAACACGCGCACCTCTCCTGCCGGGACCACACTACGCAACCGCACGCTGAACTTATAAGCGAACCTTCAGCTCCCAAGCCGCTTACGCTACAGACTTTTCCGGTATAACGGGACGACGTGAGAGCTGAACGTGCACTAATGAGTTGAGCGTGCGGTTATATAATGGTGTCCCGGCATTACACACACACACACACATCCCAAGTATAAAGAGATACCGGTACCTGTACGATAGCGGTGGTAGCGACGGACACACAAAAGGACTTCACAGGCGGATATAATGAAAAGCGCTCAAAATTGAAAAAAGCCGAGCTGGTTATCTCACCCTGCCCTAGAATTATGTCGAGAGAAATTGTGAGGCCTCTGCTGCTGAAATACCGTGGCGACCAAGGGGCCGCAACACACGAGACGAGGGACCCCACAGAGTGCATGTAACAGCTGCAGAGGTCAGCAGCGGTCTATGGGCACCTAAAGCTGATATGTAAACAGGCGATGGCGTGCGTCGGGTCACATCTGACGTGGGAGTAGATATGATCAAACAAGTTTGGGTGAACGGACTGAAGCAACGGTAAAATTTCTCAAAATGCATAGGAGACACTGGGAAAATTTGCTGCTGGCAGGAGCAGAACACTTGACACACCCAGGTCATAGCTTCTTCAGTAGCTACACGGATATGAAAATACACACACACTAGCCAAACTGCACTCCATGAAAAGAAGCTGGCAGAGATCGAGTCAAATCGCACAGTGATCTGTAGTTAAAAAAAAACTGATCGCAAACATACATACATACACACACAGCTACACAGTCAGCTACGAACTCAAATAAAATGAAATTAATATAGGTATTCAAGAGATAAATACATGGCAATCATAATTACCAGTACAAATATGTATATGATCCCACGGATGGGAAAAGAACGTAATGATAAGGCGCCAGTCTGTTAATCTTTGCCCGAAATATAAGCCGACAGACTTTGTATTTTTGCCTGCAATTAACGTTAAGTTAATAAAGATAATAATATTAACTCAAAGTACTATATACATAACAAACATAATCTCTTACAATAATATTTTTTTGACTTCATTCTCTTGCACTAAAGTCGTTTTAGTTTAAACAAAGGAAAAATTTACAAAGAATCTTAAGTTAAACAAAAAATAATAATAAAGCAAGTCCAAGTACTGACTGCTTCAAAACTTATCGCACGCCTCGCTATTAGACAGCCTGAGAATCAGTGAAGCTATACACAGCATAGCTAATTAATGGCTTTGAGAAGACCTTATCAATAGAGGACATGGTTTCTAAATCCCAATGACACTGGGAAAGATGGTTACAAAACTTTCGTAAATCTCTCGATTTAAAAAAAAAAAAAAAACAATGAATTCTTGCAATGAGCAAGAATTTCCATCTGAAGAGGAAAGCCTATCAGCAAAACCAGGAATAATAAACAGCTGATATACTCAACAAACCTTCACGTTTGGTGGTAAACAGAACAAAGAAAAATCACAAAATAGAAGTTTACTGACCCTATCGGTTTCAATGGCCCTCAATGTCGCGGGCACTAACAAGTGGTCAAGTTTGTGGATAATATAAACAGCAGCAGAAGTAACACCCTCTTTACAAAATTCAAACGAGTACGGGCACGATTTCGTCTCCACTCGATACACTATCATCAACTGTTATTTGTTTCTAGCATGATACGGCACCTGTTGGTGTGGTAGAAGAACAGAGTACGGCACCTCTTGGATAAAATACCGTAACAGCCGACGATTGTTGGCCGGCTGGATACTGGATAGAATGCTAGGCGATGACCTCTTGATTTTGCACAAGAGTGCGTTTAGTGTTACTTCTGCTGTACGCTTTGATAAGAGAAAATGTGTCAACTGTGTATTTGAATCGAATATTTCTGTTCAGTGTAGTAGATATTTACCCTTCGTACCAGCTACCATAGCCGTATAAGTAACTTGCTAGAAAGGACAGTTGAGAGCGACAGAGCGACAGTATGTAGGGTTAGCGGAAATGACAGCAATGCCATACCAAAGGCCAGACAGAGCGGGAGGTATCACAGATGAAGCCACGAACGACTGGAGTCAACACTGGCAATTGATCAGCAGGACAAGGGGCCCTAACAGTGCGGCCAAACATAGTAACTTAGGTACAGCAGCAACGATCATCCACGTGCAATATTCAAGGGAACGACCGAGGAAATGCAGACCCCTCATTGTCTCACGAGCCAACATCTTGCGCTGAACGAGATCAAATATCTAGCCAACGAGAACGTTCATATTTTTACAAGCCATGACTAAGTCTTCTTTTTGTTAAAGTCGCAATACGACGCAAATTTACTAAAAACATTGCAAACGTTCGTTTCTAACGACATATCAAGAAATGCTGATATGTACTTAGCAGAAACACGAGGTAAAACGACGAATGAAAAAAAAGCCATGATTTAGTTCCACTAGAAAATGACACTTCTCTAAAATGACGCGTTCTACAACTGCAAGGAAAGTGTGCAGACGGCATGGTCGAGACACATCCACAGATTATGCAGAAGTGTCTTGCCCAGCTCTTAGCAATCCTGGAGCAGCTCAAGCCATAACAAGATGGCGAGTAGCCATGGCCGGCTGATTCTTAGCAACATAGGGCAGTGTGTCGTTCTTCTTCTTCTTTTTCTTGATGGCGAAGGGCTTCTTACCAATGCTGGAGAGCCGGGAAAGCGGGGGGCGAGGCAGAGGCAGGGGCGGGAACTCCTTTTCATAGTCTGAGTCCATCTCTTCCTCAGATGAGGTGTGCTCCGAGGATATGTCTGTATCTGACCCGCCATCGTTCCTGTGCCAATATAAACACAAGTTTTAGTTGATATTTAAAAGATATTAAACTGTCTCATCATGAGTTCAGGCCCCCTTACATTTTAAGTTTGTTGCGAAACGAGCCAACAAGAAGTAGTAACAGCGGGTAGAACGACGGAAAAACGCTCAATACGCACAAAAGGAAGGACATCCTGAAGGTCTAAGGCAAAAAGAAGTCATGAGATCCCCTGGGGTGAGACTCAAGCTACCACTAAAACTTAAAATTGTATAGCCTTTGCGATCGATCTCAGAAACAGGAACCAATTTATATTCAGGGCTGGATTATATGAACTTCATAAAGCACCTTGGGTACCGTAAAGTTAGGCAAGCGGTACACTTCACATGATGTTCCCACGATTACGAAGCAAACAAGACACAAAACTTTCCTATTGAACAATATGTTCCTCAAACGAGGCGCTCACCTGACGTTAGGAGTGTGGTGCAGCCTCTGCTTCTTCCTTCTAACACACTTGCGCGAGGTCGAGATGCGGCTGTCGAGCGGCAGCAGTTGCTGCTGGGACACCTCACCGTCCACGCTCTCTATACCGAGTACACTGAAGAACCGAGAGCGACCACCATAGCCATACGCACCAGCGGCACCGCCCGCCTGCAACATGGGCGTCAGGTTCCTGACGGCGTAGGATGGAGGAGGAAGGGTGGGAGTGAGCGTGATCTTGGAGAGTGGAGAAGTACGAACGCTGCCTCTAAGCTGCGAGTGGAGAACTTCATCCCGCACAACTGCTCTGGGAGTCTCTACGCGAGGAGACCGGAGATGTCCCTTGTCTTCCTTCATTTTCTTAGCGACCTGACAGTAGCTCTCTTCCTTGTCGCTATGGTAACCAGCGGCGGCAGCTGCCGCTCTGGCAGGAGCTACAGCAGAGACCTTGACGGACGGCACAATCGGATCTCCCTTGCACTCGTCGTGACTCAAGCTATCGCGGTCCATCTGCTCCTCTTGGTCAGACGACTCAATGTCGCTGTCGTCCACCTCCGCGTCGCTCGTTTCCATGCTTTCTTCTTCGTCGCATGGACTCTGCAACGCCTCACTGTCCCCTTGCCTGTCCTCTTCTGATGACTCATCAGCCAAACTTGAGTCACTTTCCATGGGAGACGCTGAGGAGTCCTCCATGGGAGACTGCAAGGAGGTAGCCTCCTGACTAATTTCCATACTGCTGCCGCCAGCGCCATCCCGAGTAATACAGTCGCCGACGGACGGCAAGACCGGGCCCGAAGTGCAGTGGCTGCTGGAGGCAAAATCGAGCAACTCCTCTTCATCTAAGCACGACCCACTTCCCACTTCAGGGATGGATGACATCCTGCAACAAAGCAATGTTGACATTGAAGCCTCAACACAGCAAACTTGCAACACACACCAAACACAGAATGTAATATTGTGCTATTATTATTATTATTATTATTATTATTAAAACTTCACGCTTAAACTTTCCTGGAAAATATCATCAGAATAATACTAGCGACTTACAACCATACAGCGCCGTCACAGAGTAAATATCTACAAGCTAAACTCGCTTTATTTACGAAACCTATAGATGCAGCCAAATGCATCAGCTATATATTCTATAACAGAATTAGCTATGCTAATCAAACGTATCCATACCAGGCCTTCCTACCAACCCTAAAAAGGTTGTCACTTTTTTGATCACCATTGGAAGACAATAATGCAAAAAAACTCTTGTAGCCTAGCAAAATAACACAGCCTGACATGAATAGGAGTAGGCCAGCAATGAAGAGAAGAGTAGGTACTCACTTGCGGAGTCGCTTGTACTTGTTGATGGACCTGAGTTGCTTCATGGTCCTGTTGGACAGTCTCCAGACCAGCCGCTGCCGCTGGATCTTAGCCATGCTCGTCTCGCCTGACTCGCTGTCGTAGTTGTGCAGCACCGCACAGATCAGGTCCTCCAGCTTCGTCATGGACTCGCTCTTTACCTGACACAAGCACATCACAGCCACCATTACTGTATGTAGACATTAGGGCTTCTTTTGTTTCTGCTACAATTGCAATCAGGGAGAGAAAAATAATGAAGACTAGCTAATATGCCGAGAGCACGTAGAACGCCCATACCATCCGAGGCAAACGACTGCGACAGCTCATGGAGGGAGATAGAGTTCCGGTATAGGAGTGAATTGACATGCGGCGAGTGGGTCAATTTCGATAGATAAAATAGGACAGGTGGCAGGATATCCGTCAGTTTCCAAATATGGGAAATGATGCTCGCCCAGCGGTGCTAAGATTCTAGTCAGGAGAGCGTCGCACGATGCAAATGTACTCCGTTTTGAAGAGTATTTTGGACAGAGGTAGTTCAGAGGATTACCTAGATATAAAAGTGCTATTACTCAGAGACACTATAGGCTATAGCCATCTTCTTATACAACTCAAGTAGTAAACGAGAGCCCTACGATTTTGCTGTCACCGTGGTGACGTAAATGTACAAGAGATAACTGATCAGGTGCAGTTGATGGTGAGAAGTTTGTTCCCATGGTCTCTGCCACGGGTCTCAGGAACTAAGCACGAACAGATAGCCATTGCTACATGGAGACAATGTAGTGCAGCACGCATTAACTACCCACAGTGAATAACTATCTCTGCACACACTTTCCGCAGCACCCTACCCAGTGGTGGGCGCTGCCAGAGTAATGTATTTAGTTACCTTGCAGAGTGTAAGCAGAGGCTGGAAGCAGGCGGTAAGTGCCGCAACAGCGGTAGGGTCGACAGCCTTAGAGAGGGAGATAAGCTCCCGCTTGAGCAGAGCCATAGCCAGTTCAGAGGGGCGGTAGTTGGCGGTGCGCGTGTCACACACCACCACCTCCAGCTTGTGGACCATGGGCAGCAGTGGGGGGAGATGCAGCGCGGGGAAGTGACGGTCCCTCAGTTGCTCAAGTCCGGCATACACAAGTCTGTTGTACACAGTTGCTTCCTTAGGCGCTCTATCTGGTAACCGATTATTCTTAACCCTTTACCAATATGGAGAAAAGCCCATTCGGTACTTTTCAACGGTGCTAATTAAAGTGCAAATGTGTCAAATATGTATAGACCAGGAGAGGCCGTGGCTAGGACCAGTAAGCACCAGGGTTGGCCAGGGAGTTTCACCGAGGCCTGGTAAAACTCCCTTGCCAACCCAGGTAAGCACTATTGTATGCATTCGAGGGTGTCACAAAAAGTGCTATTCCAATTTCCCACAGTATATATGAGGCGTTCAGAGTCAGAGGGGCGAACCGACCACTTTTATCGGTTTGGAGTTAGCTACGGATCACGAAGGGCCTAACCCTCCTCTCTATGTGTATAGGCTACAAGTTACAACACGAAAGGCGATCTTATAGAGGAGTAATAGAAGGTTTAGTTTGGGTTACTCTTTCGCGTCTGGACGCCTCATATAATGTAGTAACTACAATCGAGGTATGAAAGAGTTAAGAGATTAATCTAGAAGCTGTCTGTCACACATGGGGAACACAGATAAT
>LQNS02277998.1:5558663-5572445 GCA_001587735.2 Parhyale hawaiensis | reverse complement strand
GCTGCACTTGCTCTGGCTGAAGTGGTTCAGGCTGTCACGGGACGGTATGGACAGCCCCGCCTTGCCGCACAGCTCCTCACACGCCACATGGAAGGCTGACACGGCTATGCACGACATGTGCTTCGGCAGCGCCTGCAATACGACGTACACGCAGCACATTAGTTATATACAAATGCATAGTATCATATTTCAGTATGAAAGATCTCCTTCAGCTTACACAAATATCCATCGACAGGTAGGTATGCCCTAAATTACACTTCAATACAATTTCTATTTTTCGGGATAAAAAAAAAGCATATGGCCAAGCGGTCTCGGCACTCAAAGTTGAAAAAGCCAGTAGCTATATCCAATTCTAATGTATTACAGTACATATTGCGATTTAAAAACAAATACACAGGGTGTTTTTTTTTTTAAGCAAACAAATTTCAACCATAGGTAGAAAAACTCAAAATCGTCAATTTTCAGGAATGAAGAAATGCCCAAAACTCCTAAGTTTTTGATTTATATTGACTTAAAGAAATTTAAAGCTTTAAGTAGGATAGGCCTACCTACTACGTGCGCGCCTATGTTAGCGCTAAAGTTGATCGTTCAGCGCGTTTTCCGACCACATTCCTGCCCACGTGTTTACACTGTATCGATGTTGATGATTATTTAGTCGAATGACATGAGGATTATTAAGCTTGAGCCCAATGATGATTATTGTGAATGTTAAAAACCTCATCGCGAGTAAAATACGCTTCATCTGTGAAAAGAATCAGCTTGAAGAAGTTGGGATCCCTTGTTCTCTGTTGCATGAAGCACTCTGAAAATTGTACTCAATGTTCAAAATCTGGTGGCAGCCATTTTTTTTTTTTAAAGACACGGATGTAAACTATGACGACGTAGTGTCCGCCATACAGTAATGTGATTACGTTAAATTCCTAAGTTTGAAACTGCAGATATTTTTTCTAACCATGAAATATTTGCAGTTTTTATTATAAAAATCATTTAAACTGCTTTGGTGGGGTCAGAAACATGCTTAACTATGTATCAAAAACTAGTGTATCAAAACTAGTGCTAACATTAGCGCGCACGTAGTATCTTATTTAAAGTTTTATATATCTTTAGGTTATTAAAACTTAAAAACAAAACTAAGGAGTTTTGAGCATTTTATCATTCCTGAAAATCAGTTTATTTCCAGCTGTTCTACCTATGGTTGAAATTTGTCCGGCTAAAAAAAAAACATCCTGCATATATGGCTTTTATTTTATCATCTGTATATATAGCTACTAGTTAAATAATGTTTGCACTCCAAGAGAAACTCACTTTCATCCTGGTGAGGAAGCGGTCAATGGTGTTGATGGCAAGGAAGACGACATCAGAGGGTAGACCGTACCACACCTTCAGGAACCTCACCACATGGCACGACGAGTTGCGCANGACACGTCCCTAAAGCTGCACTTGCTCTGGCTGAAGTGGTTCAGGCTGTCACGGGACGGTATGGACAGCCCCGCCTTGCCGCACAGCTCCTCACACGCCACATGGAAGGCTGACACGGCTATGCACGACATGTGCTTCGGCAACGCCTGTAACACGATGTACACGCAGCACATTAGTTATATACAAATGCATACAATACTTCCGTATGAAAGATCTCCTTCAGCTTACACAAGTATCCATCGACAGGTAGGTATGCACTAAATTACACTTCAATACAATTTCCATTTTTGGTCGTAAAAAATGCACATGGCCAAGCGGTCTCGGCACTCAAAGTTGAAAAAGCTAGTACCATAGCTATATCCAATTCTAATGTATTATTGCGATTTAAAAGCAAATATACAGGGTGTTTTTTTTAGGCAGACAAATTTCAACCATAGGTAGGAAAACTCAAAACAAATCTATTTTCAGGAATGATAAAATGCCCAAAATTCCTTAGTTTTTGAGTTATGTTGACTTAAGGAAATTAAGAGCTTTAAGAAGGATACTATGAGCGCGCCAATGTTAGCGCTAAATTTGATCGTTCAGCACGTTTTCCGACCACATTCCTGCCCATTCGTTTTTTTCACTGTATCGATGTTGATGAATATTTGGGCAAATGACAGGAGGATTATTAGGCTTGAGCCCAATGATGATTACGGTGAATGTTAAAAACCCCATCGTGAGTAAAATAGGCTTCATCTGTGAAAAGAATCAGCTTGGAGAAGTTGGGATCCCTTGTTCTCTGCTGCATGAGTCACTCTGAAGATTATACTAAAGGTGCAAAATCTAGCGGCAGCAACCCTTGCATTTTTTTCAAAGACACGGATGTAAACTATGACGACGTAGTGTCCGCCATACAGTAATGTGATTACGTTAAATCCTAAGTTTGAAACTGTAGATATTTTTTTTAACCATGAAATATTTGCAGTTTTTATTATAAAAATAAATTAAACTGCTTTGGTGGGAACAGAAGCGTGCTGAACAATCAAAACTAGAGCTAACATTAGCGCGCACGTAGTATCCTATTTAAGGCTTTAAATTTCTTTAGCTATAACTCAAAAACAAAACTAAGGAGAACTAATTTTAGGGTAATTATTTAATAGTATTGAGTCGACATAATTAAAATTCTTTAACGTTTCGGGATAAATGATCCCATCACCAGAAAGTCTAAAATACCTATAACCTATAAAAATACAAAAATTTCTTTATTTATAAATCGGGGAAGGGAGCATGGGTGTCGACTCAATACTATTAAAACTAAGGAGTTTTGAGCATTTTATCATTCCTGAAAATCGACTTATTTTGAGTTTTTCTACCAATGGTTGAAATTTGTCCACCTAAGAAAAACCACCCTGTATATATATACAGTATATACTATACAGTATATACTAATTAAATAATGTTTGCACTCCATAAGGAACTCACTTTCATCCTGGTGAGGAAGCGGTCAATGGTGTTGATGGCAAGGAAGACGACATCAGAGGGTAGACCGTACCACACCTTCAGGAACCTCACCACATGGCACGACGAGTTGCGCATGCACCCGCTGATCTCATTGTCACTCTGTAGGAATGATTACAATTAGCATCTGATAACCGATTGTAATATTCCTTTCTCTCTTATTCTAATAACTCGAAGGAAAATTTATCAAGTGCAGTAACTTCTCAGAAATTACGGTAGATACTTTGGTTTTTTCCCTTTTCAATCCAGCATATACAGCTGTGGCAGCTGTCAAAATATAGGCTAGGCTAGTCTTGCAGATTTTCATCATCAGTCTGCATTTTAACAGAAATAAGAGTAGGGCAACCAATAAACTGATGAGTTAGAGAAGGAAAGTCGCAGCAACTGTGTACGCACTAAAGCCAAATAAACGGACACCTGCACACCATTAACATGTGTAGCTATTTACATGGAGCTTGCAGCCACTTGCGGTTCTCTATTTGCCCGGCTATAATAAGTGGAGCAAGAGACAGATAAGATCAGGTGGTGCGGACGGGGAGTGTTGACATGAGTGGCAGTATCCTGGATAGATACAGCTTCCCAGCTGCCAAAGCAGCAATATGTGAAGCACGCCATGCTAATTATTAATAGCAATGCAAGCAACACGTCTCCGATGTGCTTCTTCAATTTCATCAGTAGTCTATTATGTAACGACTTACATATGCAGCGACTTTACTTTCACGGATGGTGAAAAGTTTATTATCGTTGCAATGTTTTCGTGGTTTCTATGTAGCTAATGTTATCCAAGCTTAGGTACAGCATGGCCTGGTACTCTATATGTATATGCTATTGTGCGAAATAAACGTGGCCAGCGGTGCCTGTCATAATGTGTGGGTTTCTAATTGGGCTTTTTGTGCTACAATGACTTTTCCCAACGAAAGAGATGACTCTATGTCTCTTTTCTTACCATTAACTATAAAATATTGAATGCCAGGCCCTTAAATTCAGGGCAACCATATTACGAATCCTTACCCAAACCTGTGCTTTTCTTTGTTTAAACAACGCATTTGGTCGATTAACTGAAGGAGCACAATCAACAGATTACCGTGTGAGCCGGTCTGCACTGTAGAGATCGAACTCCAATTACGTATGGTATGTATTTGGGATGACAACAAAAGCAAAAATTACTTGTTTTGGGGTGCTTCTGAAATCAATTTTGCACGCAACACGCGCCAGGAACAAGACGTGATACCAATGACAATTGCGTATGCATATCAATTATTATATGCATATCTTGTTTAACCTCCGTAGCCGCAACTCAGGCGTTTCAAAAGAGAAGCTACTTGTGCAGTAGCTATTCAAATACCGCCTACTGGGTAGGCGTGGTGGCCACGTGCGCTACTACGGTCAGGGAAACAAAGGCGCAAAGTATAGTAGGAGACACTCAAGTAGTCGGCCCCTTTTGTGTCCTTCCACACGAGAGAGACTAGAGATGTCCCGCGTACCAGGCTGGCTTTCTCGATCGACAGCCCACCTCACGGGACAGAAAGAGTAAAGTATAGAACCCACCTAACTTTACAAAACTAACCCCGTCAGCAGAAACTGCGGCAAGCTGCGACACCACCTGTGAATAAGGCACTCGCGAACCTTGGAAGCGTGATCCCCAGGGATAGGGCCCGCCAGAATATACCCCTGAGGGCGTATGCATATCAATACACAAATAAAATGTAGGCTGTAAGTAGGAAAAGGACATAGCCATAAGAGAGCGAATAGAACTGACGTCCGTGGGCAGCGACACAAAGCAGCGGTCGGGCAAGCACACAAGCAACAAAATGACGATGGATCCCAGGCAGGAATATCGCCCAAGGACGCCCAGTTACGTACAATCCCACCAACCACAGCTGCAGGCCGCCAGCCTGCCTGTCTGTCTGCACATATCCCGCCGTCACGCTAAATATACACACGCCTCTGCCCCCCTTTACAGTAAAGTGCGGCCTCTACAGGGTGTGTGCTGGCCAAGGGGCCGCACAATGCAGGCAGGTGTAGTACCCCACAAGGGCCGCAGCGTTTTCAGCATGAAAGGTTAACCGTTAACCTTATCCGTATCCGACTGTGCTACTTCGCTACACGGCGTTTTTTCACAGGCATGCAGAAACACAAAAAATTCGTCAAATGAAATAACACAACCTGGTATAAAGAGTTAAACGTTTATCATAAGTCTTCCTAGCAACTGCAGCGATGGCTCAAGTAAAAAAAAAATAATAAAGAACATGACATTGTAATGATCGATGTGCAGTACTATGATGAAAAGGAAATAAAACACTGATGAGTACTGCGTACAAGACAGAGTAATCAGAGAAGAATGGACTACTAAAAGAAAGACCATCAGAGGCCGAAGAAGATATTTAACAAAGTAGACACGAAAAGCAAATTCTCACAGGCGGCATGAAGAAAGTAAAAGTAGCTTATGACGTCCTACCGGGGGCGCATCTCCCCTTATAGCAGAGGAGGGTCGTATCGAATTAAACGAGCCACGCAGCTCATCTTATGTACGTACCTGAGAGTAATATATGCATATACGGTAGTATAGGTATGCATATACGGTATATGAGGAGAGGCCGTGTCAGCATTATAGGCCGATCGGGCTGCAATTTGGCCGAGCTGACAAGGGTGGCAAAAAATTTCTAGGGTTGGAGTCCCGATCGGTCTATAGGATGAAGCGGGGTATTCGGCACCCAACCTTCAGAAGCTCTATTTGTGCTTTTCTTGGACGGCATTAAGCTTTGATTTGACTATCTATAGATCAAACAGTGGACTTGTTTCATAATACGGTTCCCAAGCAACAACTAAAACGTACCTACGTGAAGGCGCTGACTTAGTGAGGGGTGCCCCACTCCAACCAAGAGAGGGGCGCTGACTGCCTCGCTGCACCCTTCAGTTCATATGCGGTGCGGCTGATTGCTCAGCTCGATAAATCAGAGTGGCCAGCCAGAAAAAGCCAAGCTTGCAAGTGAGCATGCCTCACGACAGACAAATAAACGTGTTCCCGCGACTTAGCGCCCCAACACGCTGCTGTGTTCATTTAAACAGCAATTAAGGGCCGAGCTTTTCGAATACCCTGCCACTCCCACGTTTGCTTAAAAACGCAGAAACTTCATTAGTGACACCAGTGTGACGGCTAAGAATTTAGATTTAGCAACAAAATCTTTTGGTCGACACACGTACAGTTCTGTCTAAAAGAACACAACAACCACTAAGACAATGCGCTATTGCACAAGTATGGGCGCAAGGGATCGAGATGGTGCTATTACCTACTGAAGAGCTACCTACCACCAGCGGTCGTAGGTAGGTACGTCGTCTGTCGCCTACAGCAGTAATTTATGAGCATCTTTGTGCAGGGTCGTAAGACCAGGTGAGGGAATACGAGTCAGAAGCTAACGAACTACAGACAGTAGGTCAGTTGGCGCCACGGACGTGGGCAGTAGCTACATTGCAACACAACGCGATGTACTCATAGCAACAGTGCTAAACATAGTTATAATATGTCGTGCATACTTATGGAACACAAATAACGATGTTCGCACGGAGTTTTACGCAAGAAAAGCAAGGGACATGTATAGAATTTACTGACAGGAACATGGGACTTCCCCACATAGAATCAATGGGCATAAGCGCAAGTTGGGAAAGAAGAATAGCAGAAGCAAACGCATCACCTGGAAAAGCAAACTCGGCATGAGAAACTTGCCGAGTAGGAAAGCTATGGTGTCCTCCAAGCAACGCGACTCCTCGTAACACAGGATGAGCGAAGCTAACCCTATGGTCCACCCTACGCCCCTTGAAAGGGGGGGGGTGCTGGTGAAGCATTGGGGAACAATTCGAAAGCAAGTCAGGAGGGCTGTGGTGGGTCGGATGGATGAAGTTCAACGCCGACTCTACTCTTGAGGCCAGTCAGTTTCTAACTCTACTTCTGCCTCCACCACTCCCAAATAAACTGTAAGCCTCTTACAGCTCCAACCCAGAACGTGGGCAGGAGTTTCGCAGCGTCTACCGTGGTGGGAGACTGTCGGCAAATAAGTGCCGGCGGCGCGTCGGTAAGCCGATACCAGCAGGGGAGGCAGCAAGAGATCTCCGCGGTGGTGTAGGGAGCCATAGGACACATGATACCTCCTGTCCTAATACGACGGCGACACCAGTGCCTGTCCTAGCAAGCAGACGACTGCACAGACATGGCCCCCTCCTCTCTTCACTAGGCTCACACGCTGACGGAGGCGAACACATCGTTCAGTGTTGCCAAAAGTCTGACCCTAACTCCGGGTTTAGCAGCCAGAGCTCGATGTCGACTTCTTGCAGCCCAGAAATCCCCGACCCCTAAAGATTTTAATTCCGCTCTTCAAACTTCAATTCCTGCCCAAATCCACCGACGCCCGCTCCTAGGAATGCGAGTACTAGACTCGTTAACTCCTGGCCACCGGAAATGTACAACTCCAACTCGGCTTTCATCGTATGCGCTTCTCAACTGCATATTTTTAAGTCTCAACAGTGGTACCAACACAGCAACACTTACCGATCCTCTTTCATCGTAATTTCGTACAGCACGGGACTTGACCAGAAACGAAAAACAACCAAATACAATGAAACGTGCAAGACATTATAAACTTACGAAAGTTACGGAAATATATATAGTTAGAGGTGAAAAACACGGAATTCAACATTACAATAAGAAGACACAGTTCTATTGGCAGATGATGCTGTGACAAGGGACAGACGTAGGTACAAGCAGCAAGGTGTGGGAGATGACGAGCGCGGGCCCGTGAGCAGGAAGTGTGTGCAGGTCACGCCAATTTCGCTCGGCCGCACACTGAGGAAGTGCAGCGGCCCTTGTGTTGTGCGGCTTCTGTGGCCGCCGCAGTGCCGGGTTCCGCCTCGTATGTATGTATGTATGATCTCCACGTGATGGCTGCACGTGAGCAACATAGCGAGTGCCTGGGTACGCTGTAGGATATTTTTACCATAGACTAACTTAACTTCGCAGTGTTATTTGCAACCAGAAATAGAACATATTTTGCGGTAGTTTTACGTACTCAGGAAAAAGATGGCTCTAATTTTGTCCAAATAAAAGCGGAGGACTTTCGCATAGGCTTTGTACTATTTCCTTGTGTGTACTCAATAAAGTTGATTATGTTACATTGGCTGATATTCTAGAAGCGAATCTTCCATTCGTGCTCTCTTCAGTCTAAAGGCAACGGTGAGGTGCCTAATCGCAGCAACGTAAGCGATGCACAACTGAAATTTTTAAACATAGAACGTTTTCTTCCAGGCTTTGACATTACGAAACGAATACCATCGAAACTTCACATTCACAACTTCCTATTTTATCTGAATTTTATAGAAAATAACGAATATCTGCAAGATACTTCTGGTCGGATAAGAACTTATTTAAAGAAGCAAAACTACCTGAGTAGCTACCTGTCTCATAGATGACCTTGACAAGCCGCCGTACAAGCCAGCAGGTGCGGCGGAGGCGGCAGCAAAACTTGCCTAGTCACCATGAGATGGAGGCTGTGAATATCATAATTATCATAATAACAGTGATGTGATGTCGCGAATACCATAGTTATGCTTTAATTGAGATATGCGCGTGAGTATACTTAGCAGGTCTGGTGGTTGCACTGCTGCTGCTATTAACTAGCAACGCTCTGCCGAGTCGCTCGGTGGAAACTGCAACTCAACTCTGTATCCATGGCGATAACGTGACAATGTCAGTGGCAGAGAGGTAAGGGTGGCAATCACGTGATCGTACGAGGCCCATTCACGCCAGCGCCTCGTGTAATATATTTGACAATCTACGACCATGAACAGCCAACGATGTTGAGCCGGTAACTCATTTCATCACAGGGTAACAATTATTTATAAAGAGAAAAATAATGGGAGCGGCCAAATACCGTTTGTGATTCCTATCGCATATCCTGGAATTCTGCAAGTGTAGGCCCAGGCAGTTTATTATCTGAGAGACATGCGTGCGGAACACCCAGTCCGAGGAGCGTCGTCCCTGCACGTGAAATTCTACGCTCGCAGGTGCAAACTCATCACGTAGCGGATATTGCTATTTCCAAGTTTATCGACAGTTAGCTAATTGGGACGTTAAATCGCGAAAGAAAAACACAGTAAGGGAGCGGATATAATTACACGGTAGACGTTGGCTGACGTTATGCTCGTAGCAAACACCTAGCTACCATGCTGCACTCAGAGTAACGTTTATGTCCACTAGAGGCTAGCTTTCATTACACAACTGAGAGAAGAACTACATCACAATGACTTGGAAATAAGAGTTTTCATAGAACAGCTCATAGCGATCGCAGACTTAGAACAGGAAGCTAAAGAAAATATCGTTACCCATGGTGTCTAGCGAACAGGTTGTTTAAAATTCCCTGAGTTTTCCCTGATTTTACTTAAATCTCTTTGAGCGTCAGATTATCCATTTTCTCTCAAATAATGTGATTACTAATGAGTTATAGGCTGCATGGGACTGAAGCATTTACAAATCACCCTCACAATATTAGGATTTGCTGTAAAATAGAGCTAGACAGCCGCCCACCTATCCATGGCACTGCTGAACAAATAATCCTCACATGACTCAGGTTCTGGGGGAACGGTGCATTTATAAAGATAGCCCCTGCAGAAATTCCCTGAGTATTTTGATTCCTGATCTTTTACCCTCAATGATTTTTTTCCCCCGAGTTTTCCCTGTTCTCCCTGTCTTCCAAACTGCTAGACACCCTGTGACCGCCGCTAAAGAGCTGTAGGCTGCTTCTATGACAGCAAATCTTATTCAACTGATTCGTACTAGGCTGTGTTATTTTGCTACAATGGTTCTTTGTCCTATTGCATTAATAAGGAAACAAAGCCTTTGTAGCGTGGTACAGATCGCTTAAATCCTTTGGCGCCTGAATTAAGCATGATTATTCGTAGGAATAGCACTACACACAAAGGTGTACAGTAGGCAAGACAGAGTTAGAGTGTAGCTAGTACGTATATATCCGAAGAGAATGCCAAGTCTCTAAACCCTAACATTAGCGCTCACCGAATACGGACACAGGTTGGTAGCAGTGGTGCTGCCGTCTCTCGAAGGAATGATACAAGGAAACACACGGAACACTTCGGTAACGTATCGTACGACGCAACGAGCAGTGCCGTAAGAATAGCATTATAAGCCGCAGGTAAGAGGAGGCGCTGCACACAACTGAAAGTGCCAGGAATGCCGAGGTGAAGGACAAGCTATTGTCCTTCTTCCTTAGTTTGTCGTAAGTGGTGACAGTGTTGTCGTAAGACGCTTGCTTGCTTATTCCATCGTTTGTTTGGTGCCACACACTGTGGTGCCAGATGGTAATAAGCAAAATTTGATGTTCACTGCAACTAACATGAACAGAAATTGGGGAATACCCACAAGCAAAAATAACATTCTGCAAAAATAGATAAAGCTTTATTTGTTGTGCAAGAGAAGTAGCATAAATCACAATATATATTATAGTTCATCTCGAGTCAAAGCGCCTCGCCATTCGAAGTGAAAATAACCTTAAGCTATATGTCATTAGTTAGAAAGTTATACTATAAAGTACCGTAAGGAAGAAACGTCATACGTTTCTAACCGTGAATTTTCAGACAAACACGCAAGAACTTTCTGGGTTACCCGGTAATGCTGGCAAGTTTAATCGTAGGAAGAAAACAACAGCTAGAAGCATTGCAATAGGTACCGTCGATAGGTCCGGTGGTGATGCAACATTTTTGTCAACACCATCGATGTTTTTCTTTCCTTGCGCTCGAGGCACAACAAACAACTTCGGTCACTCCTCAAGCTGCTTGTGAAAGTCCGCGAAAACACTTGCAAAACTGACCATTCTACAACCGTGTTTGCAGTTCGTTTCGAGAAAGAGATGCGCCGCGCATGCAGTGGATATAGCCTGTTACTGACGGTACGGAGCTATGCAGAAGAGGGAGGAGGATCAGGAGGATGTGGAGGAAGAGCAGCAGCGGAGGACATGCAGGGCAGGGAGGAGGGAGTGTAAGGGGTGAGAGAGAAAGGGCGTCAGGTAGAAAAGAGAAAGCGGGCCGTGCAATATCTACGACGGTAGGACAGTTAGGCGATGCGTCCCCATGCAGCAGTGTGTACGTAGGTATTGCTAATGCAGCCGTCGCACGACTGTAGCCTCCACAGTCTGTGTCAGCCAAGAGCCAGTCAGTACAGTCAAGTTACAGGAGGAATTAGCTTTGGCTATTTCCTGCAATTAAGGATAATTGCAATGCGAATGCATGCACCTACGTACTGTAACGTAACAAAGCGCAGCAATAATTACATAATCTGCCAGCTGATAGTAATGGGTCATTAGGAAGCTTGTACAGTACACAACTAACACAAGTGCCAGCAATTCAGAATAAAACATAACGCACAAACGTCGTGGAGTAGGTACGGTACTGGTAGTGCTGAATGCAATCACCAGCTCGTCGACCACCATCTGTCGGAAGCAGGCAGGTATGTAATGCCAGAGCTGGTGTGGCACCGCCTGCAGGGTGCCATGAAGCGCGTCTAGTAAGCTGCAGGCATCTCTGCATAACCAGCGCCTTCAGACGCGTTTTTAAGGGTAAAGAGAAGAAGAAAAAAAGCAAGGACACGGAGCAGCAGCAGCCCTCCAAAGCACTCATATATCTGATGATCGGCATCAGAGTATACGGACACAGCGCGCATACAGAGACAGGAAGGCTACAGAACTTGTATGATGGTTGCAACCAACAATAGAGGACGTGCTGCGCACAACATACCGTGACTGAGGTGTCAAACACAACCAGACTTCAAACTGCATCGCCGATTTGCAGCACCATTAAACAGTTAATAAACACATAATACAATGCATTATCTCAGCACTCCACGATGTACGCACTTATCAAAGAGTATAAACGATTCCTGAACGTGTTGCACGTACTCATTTTCTCACATAGAATATGCAGGACGTGAAGCATTTCTCAGGTTCCCAAGGTTTAGAGAAGTAGGTACGTAGCGCAGCGTACCTCCAGGTGCAAGCTGGTTTAAAAAGTAAAACCCGGAACCTTGGGTGGAGCAGGAAAATTCAATTGTTTTACATCCATTCTTATGTTGTCTGCAGATAGCCAAGAGACAAACGTGGTAACAGTTTAGTTACATTTGTAAGTCCAAGGCTCCTTATGATACGAAGGAATAAGAGACATCCGTTAAGTCAAGAAGAGAGGAGGAACCCACGTACAAAAAAAAAAAAACAGTCGATGCTCGATAAAACAGGGCAATGGTACCGTATAGGTATATAATAATGTAAGCCTATACACAAAATATTAACTGAGTTTGTTCACGACACGAAGGGAATTTGTCTGCAATGAGGGCAGCTCGATCTACCGTATGTTCACATAGATCAATACTCTGGGCTATTCAACACTGAACATCACAAGATTCACAACCACACACCGTACTAGACGACGGACGCTTTCAGCAACGTGGTGCAACCTTCGCCAGCAGCAGCACTGTGGCCAAACACACAAGCATGGTCAGAAAAAACGTACACATTGGCGTAAATGCAAAGGTCAACAGCTAAAGCTCGGAGCATGCCGCTAGCTGCTCACCCGCCCCATTCCACGGACGCATATCTAACTACGCCACTTGTCCGTAGTCAAATCAACATAAGAACAAGGTATCTTCACAGATTAGCTTACCAGGTGCGACTCCACTACTCCTTGAACACTACGGTAGTAGAGAAAGGAGTAGGGCCGAGATTTCTCCTCCTAACGTAAACACGGGAAACGCTCTAAGTTTCACCAACGAACAGCGACAGCATTACAAATGATACCAGACTAGAATTCCAGTCTTACCGGAGTGCTACAAACGATTTATCACTAACTTATGAATAATGAGGCATTTCACGTACCTGTATATATAATTCAGAGTACCTAAGGCTGAGCCATACAGGGAGGTGCAGTTCGGAAGCACTCAGTTGAAGACCCTAAACACGCCTAAACCCTCTCAAGTTCTCAATCCAAACAATAGGTAAGTTTACAAATAACTGAACTGCCCTGTCTTTGATACAATCTCCCCTTCACTCCCTTCTAGTTTTATGCAGTGTTTGATTTAGGCACAAAGTTTTTCAGGTCCAGATACTACTCGATATAAGCACTGTTCATTCAAGAATGCATATAATAGCTACTGAGTGAAAGTGGAAATTTCGAACCTACATCAACAAACTACCTACATAACACAAAAAGGAGAGCCTATTTCGATCACTTTACGTAGTAGTTTGTTGTGAAAACCGTACGATGAGAAGCTGCACTCACCTACAACAGCCGAGGCCCGTTTCTTGAACCCGCCTGATGACTCCTCCTACCCAACTCAACAGCTCGCTGCTCTAGCAGCACGAAGAAGAAAAGAACTGATGAGATTGAGAGGGAGGGTAAACACGCAGCACGGGATCCAGTGCTCAGCTGCGCACGCTACACTACTAACCCAACTTACGGGATCGCCCGCTGCTCGTAAAGTAGCCACTCTAAGAGAGAAGCTCGTTTGCTCGGCCAACAAACGTCCTAACCCGATGCATGAAGCCCCGTGTTTAGACAGGCATGAAGCGTAAACAGAGAATGTAAGTACAGGCATACAGTGTTGTGGAGTCGGACGAACCAAGTCCACCTCCAGCCATTGTCCGACTCATTGGACATGAGAAATGCTGCGACTCCTATAATCCTATTCCAGGCCCTCACAGATATCCGACTCCGACTCGGCAACCCCGCAGCGCTGCACACACACACATAACAGGCCCAAGCGAACGAGAGACCTGAGCAGCAACTCCAGCCAACAAACGATCTCTTCCTGCAACC
>LQNS02277998.1:5509628-5528590 GCA_001587735.2 Parhyale hawaiensis | reverse complement strand
GCCCTCACAGATATCCGACTCCGACTCGGCAACCCCGCAGCGCTGCACACACACACATAACAGGCCCAAGCGAACGAGAGACCTGAGCAGCAACTCCAGCCAACAAACGATCTCTTCCTGCAACCTTGGAAGCAGCGAGGGGCCCTTTAAACGCGGGACTCGCACGCACGTACGAACGCTTCTATTCCTTCCTCTACCCTGGCTAACTCGAGCTTTTGCGTTGTGTAAAGCAGCTAAATATAGCGATACCAGAGTCTTGTGCACGGTGTGGCCGAGTTAGCCTCTCGCAAGACCAATTAAGAGGTAAACCAGAGGAACTTGCACTATCTCCGACGCGTCTGGTGCTCTCATTAAATTACGTACCAATATGGGTGCCCGTACATTGAGCAGTAGGCCCTACGTGTAATATTGCAGCAACCGATCAGTACAGCGGAGGGAAAAACGAGCACTGTGTACTACTGTAGAGAGTATACTAGGACGCAGTGGACATGCCCTTCACGACCTTATACTCGCAATGGCGACTCCAACAACGGAACCGGACGTAAGCCTACTGCGCCAAAGCACAGGCTTCAGGACACAGTTCCAGGATGTCGTGTACAATAATTATCTACCAGCGGGAACTTAGATTAGATAGGCGGCAGTAGACGAACCAAAAGGCCCATTCCCAAAGAGACAAAGAGAGACATAATTGCCATTATGTTAGTAGGATGTAGAGGAATGGAGAAACGAGAGGAGAAAAAATGGAAGACGAAAGAGAAAAAAGAAAGGAGAATTAAAAAACAAGATGGAGAAGAATCTACGCCAAAGCGATGGTCATGAATGCCCGCAAGCAGGATCGAAGGCCGCTGATATGCGGAGCTTAGTTAGTATATAGATGGAGCGGAAGTGAGAAGAAGTCAGCTTAAAATGGCCTTGGAAGCTTTGGCCGTTAAGTGCACTGCTTGCGACTCGTGAAGTAGGAGTCCTTAGCTGTGGAGGATGTCTCTCCCAATGTATGTCAAGACGATTTTTAAACGAGTTGACCGACTCCGCACCAACAACTTCGGAAGGGAGTCTATTCCAAATGCTGACTATGAAATAGGGAAAGAACTGCTGACTTAAGGNGTTTTTGACCGTTGTTTCGCAAGCGATCATTGGGGTCTCTTTCAAAGAGTCCCGTTATAGGTACGTCGTTGAAGCCATTCAAGTACTTGAATGTTTCTATTAGTTGCCCCCTGAGTCTTCATTGCTCGAGAGAAATCAGACCCAGTTCTTTCAGGCGACGTTCATACGACTCGTTTCTCAGCTGAGGTCACATGTGAGGAGCTTCCACACAACAATGTGTCAGTTTTCATTCATTATGAACTCAGACCCGTAGGTACCGTATTGTCCATACGAAGTGTGACTGTGTAGGTACCAAAAGTGTGACTACTCACTTATGACCTGTAAGAAACACACCTTAAACTAACCCCCACTGTTTCTGAGCTTGTCTCGCTGACACCTTATTTTCTGAGCTACAGACACCGTGACATGCAGAACATATAACTAAAATGGTAGTGAGAAGCTCGGCATGTTCTGCACTACACCAATGACCCAAGGCGACGAGTTGCAGCAACAAGCAATAGTAGAACAAAGCAACGATGCCAAAAAAAGCACTAGCAGCTGCCCCACACTAACCCTACATGTCCAGAGCAAGCGTGTGGGCTGCTGATCAGAATAACGAGCGGCAGCAGCAGTCTTACGCTTTCACAGCCTCAGCTCATTGATCATTCTTGTTACGCCGCACATCTGTGACCGAGTGATTAGATGTTACCCACTTGGTCGGTCCACTGCAAGCTGGTAACCATGTGACTTGTGTTGAACCTTATGTGTTGCAGTTCAAGTGAGCCTACCCATATACGGTAGATCCTTAGCAGAACAAATGTGCAGTGTGGACCTGAGAACCAAAACATTCATGACTAACATGTTTCACGAGTGCAAGACACCAGAAAGAAAACAACGCCATTAAAACCAAACAAACGTAATAGCTATAAGAGAAATTAAAGCAGGTGCAGGCACTGCTGCTATGCATTACGAAAACCTAATAACACGCAAGAGGCAAACTAACCTAAGCACTGTGGTCTGTAGTAAACCTTTCACAATATCACCTAGAATTCAGCCAGACACAGACAGCCCATAGCTGACGCATGAACAGACAATAGCGGCACTTGCAATATAGTATAACCTCTCATCACCACAGTCCAAGACACTTTGAATTCGGACAGACAGGTGCGCTGTTGCGGACAAACGGAATGGCAACAACCCCAGGCTGCCTCTAATACAGACATGCTTATGCTAACGCTCACAACCGGCTGTAGGTTACGTGAGCCACGTTCCTCAAATAACCGACCTATCGCTTTCTTGGTTTGTGAAAAATCTATGTAGCAGCGAAAAGTCCCTACATTATATAATAGGGTGCACAGATGGCCACTCGTGATACTCAACCAAGCAAGTTAACAAACAACGAGTGAAGAAAGTACGACTATCCACTAGTCTGTTGATTTATACGACACACCTAACTTTGAGTTACCTAGGTAGTTATATCGTATAAGTTAGAGAAGGCGCCAGTATGGAGTTACACATTCAGATGGATACAGTCCGGGTCTAAGACCTGGGACTAGCCAGTTTCACGAAACTCCGACTCTTGGTCCCCCCCAAATGGTCCAACGCCTACCCACTGGGAGTCGACAACACCACGACCCATCTCTCCAGCTGACAACTTGGCATCCCCAATAAGCATCCGTCTTCCCGTCCAAGTTCTAATTCAAGTCTAAGAGCGGTGAACTGCGCTGTTGCCTGCACATTATAAAGTTCACGTGTTGCTTAGACTGCTGCTGGGTGAGTTTATGACGAGTTGCAGCGGACAGAAAGTGACCACAAGCCGCAGCTTATGGATCTGTTGGCTGATGGCAGTGCGGCTAGACAAACCAACCAGGGTTCCTGAGTCGGAGGGTTTGAGGGGGTCAGAATTACTCTAGGAGTCGGAGTCGGTATTTTTAGCCCGACTCTGACTCCAGAATTCCATTTCTAAACGAATATCAATCAATTCTGGAGTCGGAATTTTGAGCCAGACTTCGACTCCAGAATCCCATTTATAAACAAATATCAATCAATTCTGAACCTTCAGTCTCAAGTTAAAAAAAAAATTGTAAATGTGGACATATTTTTTTGGTACATTTCTCTTTTACAGCTATAGCAACCATGTATTTTCCTATTGAATATGAGGACAATGAGAAAATGTTGGGTAGAACTTTCGCACCTGGTACATTGTGTGAGGGGGGGGGGGGGAGTCCGATCAATGTTTGCACCAATTTTGGACAGATTGTTCTGAAATTTGCATAGTACGGTATATACGTATTTTTTGAAAAAGAAACACATTTTGCTCCTATAAATTTTTTGATTTAGGCCTTAGTTTTTCAGATAATGGGAAATATATATAAAAATATATATGCATTTTTTCTGTTTCAAAGGAATAGAACTCAATGAGTTTTCATGCTAGAATAAAAACAATAAGTTCTGGAATCCTTGAAACATTCCTAACAAAACAATAGACTAGGATTTTCCATTTTTGCCCTCATTATTTTTTTCAACACAGCTCAAAACCGAATTTTTTCCCCTATATTGTTGTTAGTGATCGGACGGAATAGAAAATGGAGAGTCCAGCTCTATAGATTTGTTAAGAATGTTTCAAGGATTCCAAAACTGTCGTTTTTACTGCAGAATGAAAACTCATTGAGTTCTATTCTTTTGAAATTAAAATGCACATATTTCCCATTATCTCAAAAACTAAGGCCTAAATCAAAAAATTTATACGAGCAAAATGTTTTTCTTTTTCAAAAATACATTTACTGCGCAAATTTTAGAACAATCTGTTCACAATCAATAATTTTGCCTCCCGTGGCCGCCTCTCAAAATGTACGAGGTGCGAAAGTTTTACCCTTATTTTTTTAAATGTCCTCAATTTAATGTCCTATACGATACAAAATATCATTGTGTGTGTATAATAGTCCTAGCATCTTCAACTCAACATGTGCATACTAGCAAAAATTAGTTGGACATGTTTAATGTTTGCACCAAATATCTACTTGTCGGACCAAGGAGTCAGAGAATCTTGAGGGCCAGGAGTCGGAAATTCTGGAGGCCCACGAGTCGGAATCGGACCTTGAACCATCCGACTTTGCAACCGAGACAAACTACGAGTGAAGTTAATGACGTATAATGGATCAAATTTCATGTTATTCACCACTTCCCACCAAAGCTGGCTAACAAGTATTGACTGATGTTGGAGACCGGCAATTTAGCATGAAGTCGCTGATACTAATTTTCCGCAAACAACAAAAACATCGGATCAAACTTTTTCACTCGCATTAATACAATGTTATACTATCATCACAGTTGAGGAGTCGTATGATCAAGATAGATTCCGACTCCTGGCCCTGTCAGTTTTCGACTCTCACTCCATGAACCCCGAAAATGTTGCGACTCTCGACACTGCAGCCCTGGTTACCGTCACGACGCAGCTAGGCCAGAGTAACCTTACCCTGTACTAGAATTTACGTTTTGTCCGCATTTGTCCGTTTTCGCTCTCTTTAGGCCGTACTGTCGGAAAACCCGAACTAATTTCGGGTAAGTTGGACCATATTCGTTCATAACTTCGGGTAGGTTAGGGAAGGGCAGGACTGGTTTTTCTAAAAACCCCTTTCTAAATTTCGGCTATGTAATTTTTTGTATAGGCCTAGTGGTAACTCGCGGTTAGGCAACCTGAAGAACTGAAAACCGTAACCCAAAATGCAGTAGCTGATCGTCTTCAACATTTTTTCGTAGTAACTGTATGGCTTTTTTTTCTTCAACGGCGGGCGGCTGTTGTTGCACAGGTTACCTTGGGGCTCCGATTGCAACGCGCGGCGGTGCTCAGCACGCGAGTTTTGCAGTAAGGAAACGCGAGTTTTGCAGTAAGGAAACACGAGGTTTCCACTACTGAGCAATACACCGTCGCATAAAAACTGAACTTTTCTGTCACCAAGACACAAAGGGCGGACGCCTGCATGCCAGTGACGCGCGCAAGAAGTCTCGCGTTGGTCTGTCACAGGTCACGTGCACCTGTCAGCAGTGGTCGAGTGAAGTCCGGAGGAAAAAGTCACGTTTGCCATTTCGGTACAGCACGCACACAGCACCGCAGCAGCTGCAGCACTATGGCTGCTGCTGCTGCTGTTGAGACGTGTGCTGTGCTCTACAAGTGTTCCGTAAGTGGGCCAGATAACAAGTACAGCACTGTATACTGCTGCTTACGACATGGCTCCGGCATTATGCATAAAGGCGGATTTTGCCGTACGGTACGCAGTGTGTGCAATCTGTTCCAGCGTGTTGTTGCGGAGCTTGGCAAGTATCACTAGTAAATTTCGATTATGTCTACAAATTTGTGGAAAATTAAACCTGTAAACTTTGTCGTTTACAAAGAAGAGCAAAACATAGGGACAGCACGGCGGGAAAGACGAATAGTACACAAAACATATGAAGCATGCAGAGCAGGTGGTATACTATGGAGAGAACTTCCCTACGCAATGAGTCTTAGAGGTTCAGCAGGAATGATCAGCACCCGCTGATCCGCTCCATGATCACCAGCCGCCACACAACACACTAGTCAAACGCAACTCCACTCGACAGGCAAGGCACATAATACGAATTAAACTTTTGAAACGAAAAATGAACAGACATGTTCAGCACGCTTTCGCTGCCGTGGGTCAAAACAGCAAGTTTCAATAGTGGTGAAACAGTTTCCTAAGTGAATGGAAAACTAGCACAGATGCAAGTCGCAAAACGAATTTTGACTTTAACAAATTAAAATACCTGCATGAATAATTTCATCTAATCTGTATTTCGTGAACAAGTTTAGACAGACCAGAAGAAGTCTTGGTGTTAGTATTTCATTTCTGACGAGTCAAGAAAAACTATGGGTTTTCACCCTTCCCTATCTATGCAAAATACCACCAGGAAGCATTAGAGTACGATATACCCTCAGTAAATTAAATGAATTCGGGCACATCGTTTATAAAAACTCGCTTGAAATAAGACCGGCAGGGCCTTATAAAGTAATTTAAGTTCGGCTCATACGGTGTTGCAAACTTGCAACAGCACCAGCCACTGGTCGCCTCACTTCAGGGATCCTTAACAAAACAACAGTGTTTATTGAAACACAATGAAAAGAATCATACATACAGGCAATGGCACATTTATCCTCTTTTTCTCCAATATTGTGTCTCAAGCCCATTGATAGCATACAGCTAATCGGGTATTGCAGTCACTCGGTCGGTTTCAAGCTCGTCACACAAACATGTCGTCGTTTTACCGACTGAAGCTCCATTGTAAAAATAAAAAAGTCGGTTTATGCTCAACTGTTCAGCCTAACGAAGTTCGGTTCATCCAGGGTTTATTGTACTAACGGAAACACTTGAGTGGATGGACAGACACACAAGGGAGATCGTAGAATGAATTGCATAGGTAACATTCGCTTGAATCATGCAGGCGGAGTAAGTACCTGAATACAATAGGGTGGGGAGGGGCGTGTAATTCTGCACTCAACGAGAAAACTTAACCCTTCACCTGCCAAGTAACAACATATGGCTACTTGCATAATGCTATTCCTACGAAAGCATTTTTCGGCTGACCGATTGGGGATTAATCCTATTTCCACCAGGCCTTGTTACTTTGCTACAGCGGTGTTTTGTCCTATTGTATACCAACGGGAAACGAGCCTTTGCAGCGCGATAACAGCCTGGTGCGAATAGGGTGTTAGGTAGCACAGCTAGAGAAAAGCACGGGAGCGTTGCCAGCGCAGCAGCAGCACGACAAGCACGCCGGGCAGCCCAACAAGAGCAGGGGCAATCAATGGGCTACATGGGCAGCAGACATTGACCTGCTTAGCTCAGCACGGTACAGAACGAGGTCGTGCACCAGGGGACCTCCGGTGCTTGCGGACGGACGGTCCCACTTGACCTCAATTGTGTGCGGACGGGCGTGGAACCTTCGTGCATTAAATATCACACCGTCCAGATCTGTCTAAGCAAACTTAACCCTTTCTTACAAAACAGAAGCAGCAAAATTAATGTAACTGAAACATTTCATGATTACCTATACATCCTACTTTTGACCTAAGCAGGAATGGCGTAAGAAATAAAAGCATCACGTAAGACCAGACGGAAATTTCCTATGTATCGGGGCAACTCGATCTGTCATCTGCACCGTACTTGCCACCAATTTGATGTTGCAGGAGATGCAGCATATTTTACCACACTGATCCTCGTTGCCTTAACTACACAGTCGACCACTCTCTCAACACCGAGTAGGTACCAATGGCAAAGAGTGGTGGTATGATCCACTTGCGAGTGCGTGAATCTCATGGTGCGGTTCCAGGCAACAGCAGAGCATCTAATGCTGGGAAGCACGGGCAACAAACTCGCCATTCTGTGAGCGCGTTCAAGTAAGCTTTCTTGCCGCGCAATAACCACCAGAAGTACTACCAAATCTAACGTAACCTAACCTTACCTTATAGCGAGCAGGCACAACACACGAACTTTGAACGACGCCCGCACGTACACAAACAACGTACATAGCCAATGGCGAGTTTGTTGCCAGTGCTGCAGGGGACACATACCACATGCATTTCTACGCCAAACTAGTCGCTAGGATGAGCAGCTCACGGGCCGTTTCGATACCTATATATTTAATGCAGGTAGCGTGGATACCGTGGCATGAATGACGTCTGAAACTTGCATCTTTGCACCAAGTTGTGTGTGTAAATGCCTAGTGTGCCCTCGGCATAACAAAAAGTCATGTCCAAACTGTCAACAGACACAGCTGACACCTCTCGCAGACAGCTCGGTTCCCTACCAGTGCAGCAGCACTGACGAAAGGGCTAGGCTAGACCATAACCGCGTGGTCTCGCGTAGATTTCAAGCTAGCCTAGACCACCACAAGTACGCGACAATTAGGAAGGAAGAAAGAAAGGGCTTGCTTGTAGCACCGCGCCAAGGCAACACGAGGAAATCAACGAATGATGAAATTTGAACAGCCTGTACTGCACATGGTCACAGTTAGTCGACTAGGACGAAAGGACGAAGTCGCAACTCCAGCTAACATTTGAACTCGCCACAATATTGTGTTATCTCCTTCGTTAGTTAGAAACGATAGAAATAGTTACTTTGTGAACCACTTAATATTTCACGGCTACCTAATACAACATTAATATCAACATTATTATTGCTAAAACGTACGCGTCATGACAACGAGTTACGATAGCCAAAGATACGATGATGGCAACACAGGAGCTGCGCAAACACACCCACACACCAAGAATATACACAAACACCACGACCATCATCTCTGAGGTTACGCTGTGGTGCTGTTATCGGACACGTCCAAGATAAAAGGATCATTAGCTGACCAGAAAAGCTGCTCCAAACAACGAACTCTGGTGCTCGTTGTTGTTAGTTCACACGTACTGGACTGCGTGCAGCTGCGGTGGCTTTCGATCAGAGAGGAAAGCGCATGGATAACGCTGCACGATACCTACCGCTCTGCACATGAATGTATAGCATTGGTGTGGCTGCACATTTAGCAGCTATGTTTGGGGATGTTACGTTATTGGTGTTTCTATAGCTGTCGCAACACAACGAATAAATATAAAACGCGTGGATATGTTTCACAGTAGAAAACTACAGTAGTAGCGTACGGGAAAATATAAACTAGCAATTGCCCAAAAAAGGATATACACAGAATTGATTGATAACAAACCGAAGAAAGTGTGTTTCTACACAGCGACTGAGATGCATTTCAACAATCTTTCTAAACCAGTTGCCAGCCTCTCATGAATAACCCACGTGTCTAGTAGGACTAGCACCATTTGGAATGTTGTAGCTAGTTAGTTACTGTCAGAAAGTTTCAGCCTCCGTTTCTGAGCAGAATGATATCACAGAGGAAAGAACAAGGGACATAAAGTATGTCGACAGAAATGGGGAGCCATGCACGAAGGTGCTCCCACACAGGATCAACGCGCAAGGGAACAGCAAGTCGGGAAAGAAGAGGAAGAACAGAATAAAGCATGAGCAAGTAGGAGGGTGAAATCGGGGAGGAAGTAAAGTGGACACGAAAGACAGACGTCCCGAAGGCCTAGCTAATGGCTGAGGTAACCTACACGAGCCCCATGGGGTTGCCGGCCCCTTAACATAGGATGGGCAAACCTAACGCTATGGCCTAGAATGTTGGAGTTAGTAACATAGACAAAGCTGGGAAAGAAAAGTGTTAATTTCCTAGACATGAGCAGAATGCACAATAGAACAACTGCTTAACGAAGTGCACAAAAGCATTTATAGGTTTTAATACAACTTTGGGGGTGTAAACATTTCTCATCTGCTAAGGCTTCAATTGATAGGTACGTCTTCATTGCGCAAACGCTCATGGAAAACAGTACCTGCACGGTACAAGCAGCGGGATCATTCACCTCTAATGTTATGTACAAGCAAAGGAGATATATTACACGGCAGTGCTGCTCATGGTTTGCCTTCCCCCCCCTCCCCCGGTCACCGAAGGCAGCTGACGTGTTAAATGGATTATAGCCAGGGGCCGGATGCTCGAACGCCTGTTTAGTTACAAGCACCGTATAACTGTACAGCTGCAGGCACGAACGCAACCATGTAACTGCTGAAGTTTTACATTCTTACTCTTCGCGTCAACATCCGAGTCGGTCTGTTATTTAGGCATGCATCGGTTGGAGGTTCAAACCACCTTGATCATAACTTTGTGAGGATCTGTGGCAGAAAGTGACAGCATTTGAGCCGTGATATCGGTACTTCTTCAACTTTGCAAGGCGTTTGTGTATCCGGCCCCTGGGCTTTTAAGGATAACGGTTTTTGGACGCTTCAATGCTAATTTGTTAGCAGAAAGCGCAACTGCTGATTCTGACTTTGGGAATGCGAGAGTGTGATGCAGGGGGGGGGGGAGTATACAGACGCAGCCTACTGCGCAGCAGCAGCATGGGGAGCGAGCGCCTCTAGTATGCAGGGCCGCAAATCACAACGCACGCAAGACATGCGCAGCTGCACAGCGCAGTAACAAGCTGGGGTGAGTGCAGGCACTCACAGGACAGATGCAGGGGGTGCAGGTCAGGGGAGTAGGGAGGGTGTACTGCAGCCCGACCCCCCTCCCTATTGAGTGCCTCTGCCTCTCCCACAGCGTGAGGGCGGTGGAGCTGCGTCGGTCACAGCTAAAAGCTCCTTTATTGCATGCAAGACTGTGCACATCAGATGAGGCACTGCCTTGCTCGGCTAAATATTGAACACGTGTACTTGTGTTTGTTATTTAGTGCATACATGATAACTACTCTTCTAAACTGCATAGCACATATAATAATCGTACTTTAGCACTTAAAATATTTAAATATATGATTCGCTGCACAAACTGCCCGCAAAAAGCAGCACCAGTGCTTCAATAACTACACGTGCATCGTATCAAACGTCACATAAAAAAATATTTAAAGTTGCTATTCATCCAAGCACTGCCGAAAGGACTCGAGTTAGGGGGTAAACATAGATGAGTTCTACATTGCCCGCGAGAAAAGCGATACGGCGACCCAAGAGCAAGATGACGTAACGAGAAAGTGGAGAGTTATAGCTATGATGGTAGGTAGCAGCATTGAGGCAGTGCAACAGCTGTCACGCAAAAAGCGACGCGAGAGGAAGGGGGGGGGGGGGCGCCCGCAGCAAGAGAACGGCTACGATGCGTAGCTGAGCAGCGTAGGCATAGAAGGAAACTCCATTTCCTAACACCAGACAGTAAATGACTAATGAGTTCAAATCTGTGCGAGCACGTGACTCTACGATCCTACAGAGAAAAAGGAAAAATAAAAGGACATGCATCACGCCGAAGTAAATTCTTGACAGCAAGTTGAAAAACCAAACATTAGACCGAAGATGACGAGAAAGTACAAAAAGGGAGGAATAAACAGCGGGCATAGCAAGAATTACGCCCCCCAATATTGCAATCGCCCCCCCCTCCACACCACCTACCCACAGCATGTGGTGCGACCGACGTTCCCGAGAGGTGAGTTTAACCCTGAACAGCGCCTACAAAATGTGCTGTCTCGTAGGTATACCGCCGTCTCCAACGTCAACAAAGTTTCCACTGACGAGAGTAGGTTAAGTACTTTGAAGAACATCACAATAATACAGCAAAACGCAAAACAAAATTTCCTAAGCGTGAAAAAGTCCCGACTCCCGGAATTAGCAGGGGTTCGACTCCGACTCTTGCCACCCAAACAAGCGTCAACACGATTCCGACTCGGCAACCCTAGTTCGCCCTCAGCGCCATGTGCAGCTCCGCGAGTAGACGCGGTAGATAAGGTCGCAGTTAGGTGGCGCCAGCTGCAGCCAGAGGGCAATGGGTAGAGAGGCAGCACCAGCTGCAGCTGGTGAAGTGCTAGAGCCACCATCTGAGGGTTCACGGGACGTTTGTGGCCAGATGATCTGCTGGATTGTTTCCAGAGAAAAAAAGTACTCCTGGAAAATTGCCTATGACATCGTAGGAATACTGCGAGGACGAGATGTATCATATTGGTGACGTGTATTTAGCACGATAGGTAATGACAGTGTTACGTATGGTAAATACTGAATAATTCCGAGCGGATGATTTTATATTTATTTTAATATGCGTAGCCTACAAGATGCACAATACCGGCATGAAATACATACCTATATGACGTGTACGAGAGGATTGAAAAATATGAACGTGAACGGAAAAAAAAAGTTCCTACCCATGAACAGCCGGTTCTGACACCTCGGCAGGCGTTAGGCACTACTTAGTACTGGGTACGGAGTATGAAACGAGCACTGCACCTACACTACCATAGGGCGTGTACGGGACACAGTGTAGCTCAATACGACATGATTCATATGTTCGTGTGAACGGTGCGGTCGTGACGCGTAGTATACACGATACGCAGAAGTGCTCAGCGCTGTAGGGTACCTACATACAGAGGCACCACGCTCGTGTGCATAGTAAAGGCGGCGTGTCGAGCAGTGCACGAGGGACCAGGTAATTACGACAGGTGTGTGTGTGTCTGATGTGCGGGGGTTGAGGGGGAGCAGGTAATGGAGCTCACGTCGAACCGCAGGGCGCGGGCCTCACCGACTGCACCACACGGTGAGAAGAATGAAACTGGAGTTCAATCATAAACGTCCTGACTTTATACACCAATACATTTGTTAGTATAGTTATGTTTTCTGTCACGCTCCGATTGAAAAATAACATGCAAAAATGACACTAGGTAGGAAAAGTTAGCGACAGTGGGGAAGTTTAAATTTTTGAGCGCACATATTCTTCAGCGCCAAACATGTAATGTCCGCAGTGAAGATGTTTGAACTATTACTTAGGGAAAGCACGGATACTACTTGACTATGATTATTTATAGATCAGAACCAAAATGACGATCAGAGAAAACCATTTTTTACACATGTATCCTAGCGACATCTATTATCAATTCTTATGAAACATGATTAAAACTCTTATAAATAAATATGATTCACTATTACCACCTCCAAGGAGGTTATGTTTCTGCCGGCGTTTTTCGTTCTGTACGTCTGTTTGCTATGTGACTCAAAGACTTAGGGGTGGATCTTTATAAAATTAGATTGGATGGTGTGAAATAAATGCTGCTGGGTGAACTAGCCGCTCTCTCAGTGCTTCTCTCTTTACCAAACCAAAAATTGTCTCTGTCATATAGTCAAGATATGTACGTAGGATATTCTAGAATAAGATTATTAACACCATCTGAACTGAGAGTGAAATGAAAATTACAGTCTTATAATGTTTACTTAGAGATAACGAATTCGATTAAAACTTCAATTCAGTAAGTTACAAGCGCCGATATCGATAGAGTTTTAAGGGTTAATCAACCTCAATGGACTCAAACGTGGCATTCTTTACAATCTGAACAAAAATATTCATAATAAGTGACAGATTCCAAAGAGCGTGATCATAGATAAGAAGCTGCAGACTTAGTAACTACAGATAAGACAGCGTGAGGCACTGGATTACAGCTGATAAGAAAAGATAAAGCTGTGGCCGGAACATGACACATCACCGATACTGTTGTCACATACATGTCCATACATGAAGATGTTATCTTATACTTACACTGACGTAAGCATCGCGCCACTATAGCTACACTGTAACTAACGCTTGCATAGGCACCACTAGGTATGTCGGAGCGATGCATGGAAAAAGTGCTCGTAGCAAAATGCATCGTGAAAGCAACCACATATGGTCACTGGATCGATAAAGGGTCAAGTCAACACTGACTTCGACTGCTTCATAATCGATTTAAAAGTAACAGCCCAACGAAAACGAGTCGCTTCAATTGAATTTCACACCTTAGACCACAAAGCAGGCATTCCTATCGGTAGGTAGTTTATACATTACTTAACAGTTCGTATGGTATATAGGGTAGTTTAAGCCTACTTAGCCTACGTCAGTACTAAGGGACATATACTGTACTACGCTAAGACAAACGTGGGACCCATTCACGAAGGTGTTCACATACAGAATAAACGGGCATGGGAACAGTAAGTCGAGAAAGAACGAAAGATAGAAACACCAATAGGAGAATGGAATCAGATTTACTCAGAGTTAGTGTTCTAGTATTATGGGGCAACCTCGCACTGCTCCCGACTCCCAAACTTCCTTCCCTAAACTTCCCGCCAGGGCGGCAGAATCGGATATGTTTCGTTCAGACGCGCAGCTTGAGGAAACGCGTTCTTTCGACTGCCGTGTGAACAACCCGACATGATACACTTGAAGAAGCACAGGGACCTAACAAGAACACTGCTGCTCTTCACAGTACCGCCGAAGTACGTACGAGCCCCCTGCCACTGACTAATTTCTGCAGCCTTGATGCGCTGGGGGACGGTGACACTAGGTAATGCGCTATGGGACGATGACACTAGATAATGCGCTGGGGGACGGTGACACTAGGTAATGCGAGGAAACTGAAGCACTAACAGCAACTAGCGAACCAGAGATTCCACAGGGGAAGTAGCCTATTTAGATGAATGGGACTATCCCCTCATTCTATAGTTACCTCGATACCACTAGCTATGGTGCAAAACACTATTTTATAGCTATAGGCTAGGTAGGTACCTACGTGTAGCATGAGATGGATCCTATGGCTGGGGAACAGGCAGTGAGCGCTGTTGTAGCTACCGCATAATAAGAACGTAGCTGTGTACCTCGAAACACCCGCTCTTGCGGATACTTGTTTTTTTTTTCAACTCCAGTGCCATCGCACAAAACTGCAATGCGGCATTTCAAGTGCAAGACCCAAATCTAGCGACTACTGTAATGTAACCGGCGGTAGTGTACCACAGGAAAAGTCAGACCTAAGACAAAAGTGGAGCAGCTGTAATGGAGACTCTCACTTGTAGCACAGCAAGCAAACAAGAGCCTTCTGAGAGAGACAACGACAAGCGCGGCAGTGCCAAATCACTCGCTCCAAGCATGCACCGTGTAGCCTATGTGTGTGTCTGTGTGTGTGTGTGTGCGCGAGAGTCCACACTCTCGCTCGGACTGGGTCTAACTCTTTCGTCAACAGGAATCAAAACACTATGCCGAGATTTAGAAGACTGTGTCAGCAAGACGGGGCTCAAGACATCACAGAGAAGGCTTACCTGAGGTGTGCTTGCGACACGGAGCAGATGCCTGCAGCTAACTCACAATAAACCTGAATAGATCTCATCAAAACTTGGGGAAGTAGCTGAAATAAATTCCTTAATTTTCATAAGAACTTATACTTGCCTATACGAATCTGCATAGGAGAGGAAGGAGATACACAACCACAGCAACTTATAGCAAAACTGAAGCAGCGGCTGCCCACAGTAACATAGTAGGTATAAAGGTCCTTTATACCTTCATGGTACGTAGGTACCACCTAACCTATCTACGGGGCACCAGTTCAGTGCACTGCAACACCTGCCGCTGCACCAGCCACACCTGAGTTACAACTGATGACTCACGCTTCTTTACAGTAGGTAGCTACTAACTCACAATAAACTTGAATAGATCTCATTCAAACTTGGAACTAACTATTGTAGAAAAAAGTTACTGAACATAATAAAATACAGCATGATTCTTTTTTTTTTTTTACATCCAAGGCTTACAAATTATGGAAATACTGCCAAACTGAACAGAATGTGAACAGTGAAACACCATCAAGAACTCAAGAGATAATCCTATTATGTAATGAAAACTGAAGCACTTTAGAATGTTGGATAAATATATAAATGCATCCCACAAAACTGTAACCCTACAATTTTTGTATCACTTAAACTGTACTTTGCTGAACAAAAAAAAGTTAATACCACCCATCATCAACATGTGCAACAATGTTATTCCTGCGATAAATTGAAGTACTGTATTAGCTATTTGGTCATGATAGGGTTAATAAAAGCAGACGTGAGACAGCAACAGCGGACATCAAACACACTTATGGTAGGGACCAGCAAAGAAAAGGAGATCAACTACTGGCACCAAACCCACTGCACCTGTCACCCGACAAAGGTCTCGCACAGCAACATGCTGAAGCTCCCTCCTCTCAAACAAAATATGATGTCAATACTGAAAATGACAGTAGGCCAGTTACAGTGTTGAGGCAGTAGCCGAAGGAACTAGCTACCTACATTGGCAAGCAAAACACAAGCACTACAGAGTACAGAGGAAGATAGTATGCAAGGAGAATTAATAATGAAGGCAAAATACATATCACAAAGCATTTGCTGAAGTGAAACAACGATCAGGTTTTGTAAATAATCGGAGTCTCAATAAAAGCAGCTAATGGTAACAGATAAAGCAAGGAATGCATTTAGCCTACTTGGAGGAAAGACAAACATCAGTAGTCCATATAGGTAGAAGACAACATTAGGCTAACTGTGACCATCTTTAGGTCCATAAGTTCTGGAGACCCAAAATTCAATGCTCATCACCCACTAAAGACCGAACTAGCTATTTCTTGATAAATTTGTGTTTCTTCCCTAAAAAAAAGTTAATTGGCCGATGTTAGCTACCATTACCAGTTTACTGCTTGTTTGACGTTCTTAATGTTAATTACAAAACATTTTGCTAAAATTCCATCAAGGGTTGCATCATCCGTGTGTGCTTGGAGGCAGACTTTGCATAACTGTAACCTCAAACTTCACCACACACCCAAACTAGGTAATCCACATGGACTTGTTCATGCTACAGATAGCTAAATGCATGCAAGGCCTACAAGCAATACACGGCTGCAGTCATCCACACATTGTTGGCAATAAGGCATCAAAACAGAAGTAGGCATGACAACAGAGACCTGTGATGGTCCCACTTGTGGCTAGGTCAGTGATCTAGCAGTGGACTGTAAATGTTAGAAATACTGAGGCTACAACCCCAGAGTTCAAGACTGCACCACCCTGGTATGGACTGGACACATGCTCAGTGTGCAAGCACAAGGACTTAGATAGGTTTTGCCTGTTCTAGAAGAAGTAACAGCCCATGAAAATTGATCAAGTTTACAGAAAACCTGAATCATAGAGCATGATGAGCATCAACAGTTTTTGAGAGCCCACAAGTAGCTCCAAGGAGCCACAGTTGGGCACTGGCACAACCTAGCTAGGAGTCAGAGGTGGCCTTCAGCCAACTTTCAACAATTATCAATCAACCATAGGACTTGCTAAACACTCTTACAAGTCCCTTCTCTAACACCAATGCAAGGTACACAAATAAGATGGCTATACTTACTTGTCACACATTTCATAGCTACAATTAGCTATAGCTATACCACTAGCTAGATAACTACCGAGTACCTACTGACACAATATATTTATTACTACTTCTAATTGTAATAGAATGATACTGTTACTCCAATAACACTACCTACTTGAACAAATTATATATAACTCAAAATTGAAAATTGACAAAGCTGAAAATTAGAACTTATCTTATTAAACATATATCCCCTGCCAGAATGCACCAATTATAATGAGCAAATAGAGGTCTATGTGTTAGCCCAGTGGCATAGTTTCCCATAGATGGAGCCTCTTGCTACCTATCGCAAGGTAACAAACGTCACTCGTATCTCAACCCATTTGTCACTCAAATGTAGTTGAATGGCAACCAGCAAGAAATTTTACCATTAATTTCAAGTACCTATTTACTGTACGGTATTTCTAATTTTGAACACAAAACTTAGCTAAATAATGAAGCATCCCAGTGGTACTTGAAGAACTGCACCATAGGTAATCAGAGAGCAAGATGAGGACTAGATTAGATAAGAGGCAGTAGACTGTAGACGAACCAATAGGCCCATTCGAAACAGTACCAGTGCTGCTGAGTCACAAGAGCAGCCATTGTGATAAGCCAACCTGATATAGCAAGAACGTTCGAGAAGAGAGGGTGGAGCGAGCAGGCTGATATGCAATTATGTTGGGTTTTCCTGTCCTTGGCCTCAAATATCTGAGTGCCTGAATCAGCCTGAAGTGATATGTGCAATGTAAAGTGACTGACCCTATTGCCCCCTTCTAGCAGGACACAAGAGATAAAACACAATAGCCTACTGAGCAAATTAATAATTGTAGAGAGAAATTCATTGTCCACACAACTGTATCTTTACTTTGAAATGTATCTTGTTACTTGTATTGTATGCAGTTCTAGTGAGAGCTAGCATAGAAAAACTCCACTGAGAAATAACCAATCTAAAGTATAACATAGCACAAATAACTATTTTTACTTCTGTTGCAATTTTTTGATTGAGTGACAAAAAGCTGCTAAGGGAATGAGACATTATTTCATACTATTTTTTGTTCAAACAGGAATTTGTTGTGTGGAGTAACAGCTACCATTGCCTACAGAACAACAAAGATATGAACAAATAGGCAGCTACTCACCCTGGGAGGCATGACAATGCTGAGGGCAGGCTGATACTTTGGCTCATTAGCGACAGCTTCAGTGATGGCCTCGTGCAGATCGAGATCAGCCTGTAATGGCAAGTACTGCACAGGTGAAGCCACAACTTCAGCTTCTTCCTTCTCCCCACGTGAAGAGAGCACCCGGTGGTGGTGATGATGGAATGTTTCACACAGTGGCAGGATAGACTTCCCAGCACGACACCTCAGAAGACCAGAAGTTAAGGGAGTGGAGCAGAACAGTGGAGGCTCCCGTCGAGGATGAATATCAACGAGCATTTCATCATCTGATGNAGTGGTGGTGATGGAATGTTTCACACAGTGGCAGGATAGACTTCCCAGCACGACACCTCAGAAGACCAGAAGTTAAGGGAGTGGAGCAGAACAGTGGAGGCTCCCGTCGAGGATGAATATCAACAAGCATTTCATCATCGGATGAGGCTGGGGTTGTTTCAGAACCACCAAGTTCATCACAACTGCTCATCACCACTTCCTCCACCTCAACATCACAAGGAGGATCAACCTCACCTCTAACCACCATGGCTGCAAGTGTGATGACAGCTTCCTTCCACTCGCTGATGCTGTTGCTGACACTGCTGTCACTATTGCTGATATAGATGTGTTGAGCCCCAAAGACGGATATTCCAACATAAAAGATGAAACCGGAACAGTAGATTCTTGATGTTTGGATGAAGGACCAATTCAGAAGAAATAAGTAAGCTACTTTCAGTAGAGTGATGGCTGAACAAAGAACTGAAGAGAAGGGCCAGATTGAGAAATGGAAGCAGGAAAGATGAAGGGAACAGCCAGGATGTTGGCCAGCTGAAGTACCAAACTTGGTGCCAGCAGTGTTGCCAGAAGCGTCAACAGCAGCAGCTTCAACCTCCCCCACTCACTCACCCACACCCTGTAAGTGGAAAGTCCTGCTTAATTCACATCATAGCTACCAAATGCTCAAAGACTCAC
>LQNS02277998.1:5464001-5474142 GCA_001587735.2 Parhyale hawaiensis | reverse complement strand
TCCCAAGAAGGTTAAAACAGTTGGAGCCAGAATCAAAAGAAATCCGCTAAAGAAGTAGAAAATCATGGCTAGGGAGGTAGAAATATCGTGAAGATCAATTAGAGATGACCTAACGATGCGACCTTGTCGAAAATTCTCTGGCCTTCTGCTATCTCCGGATTTAAGAAGAATCAGCATAGAAAAATCAAAACAGTTGATGAACAGGTACGCAGGAGGAGCTCACAAATAAATATCCTTTTCACGGCTGAGAAAGCTTTGACTGTAGAAATGAACTTCAACCGTCAAAATGATATGTTACAAGGTCATAGTGCCACAGAAGCTTCTGAACTGATTCACAGGGTTCAATGAGGCCACCATCCGGCCAAAATGATACTTTGGTGGGTTGTATCTTATCATGGGGTCCCGTGGAGCTTCATTTTTTTTTTTTTACGAAAAAGAGGTTAAAACAACAGCTCATGTGTAGATTGATGACGTTTTTGAAGATAAAAGTAAGCGCTTGACCAATTCTTTGTTCATTGGAAAATAATGGGGCTTTCAGCAGAAGTCGGCCCCAGCACACAAAGTAAAAGTCACTCAGCTGTGGCTCTCCCAGAATGTTCCTGACTTCATCATAGTAAGTGATTGGCCGTCTGGGAGTCCAGACTTGAACCCTTTGCATTACAAACTGCGCTCAAAATTGCGGAATACGGTTGCTTTAAATCACACAGAAATTTCGACTCACTAAATTAGCGTTCACTTGTTGCTGCTGTTTCCAAATTTCCAGTTCATTTTGGGCGTAAGGCGATTGATGAACGGCCAGGTAGATTTAAACTTTGTGTGGACAAAAAAAGGGAGGCCATTTTGAATAAAACTATGCTCATAAATGTCTTTTAATGTTAAAAAGTAAATTCTGAAAGTTTTAGCTGGAAGCGATTATTCTTTATCCCTTAATTTTGTTTCTAAACTTGTAACAGTATTTATGGCTGGACTAAGTAAATGTATCTATTTATTTATATATTCATTATTCACGTAAACATACTTCTTGCATTCGATACGATCATTGTGCTTTCGAGATCATTGCAGCCCTGCCACAATAATCTTTAAAGCGTGACAAAACGCGAGACATAAATTAATAAACAAATACGCAATGGTCTTCATTCATTTTATTTATATTACGTGTCCTTACGTAAATAAAAAAAATTAAAATTCAGTTGCTGTCACTTGAAATTTAACATTGTGTAAACTAAGCTTATAGTCTGTCTGAACTGTAAATCTTTGTGATAAAGTCGCATATCTACGATGCAACAAAATTATAAACCTCAATTTGGAATTGAACAAAAATTATTATGTCAGGGCCAGGGAGTTATTGCTGCTCCATGGTTATGGTTACTCCAGTAACTCCCTGATTACTCCCTGGTTACTCCCTGTAAAGTATCAGCTAGATCTGATCTTGGGGAGATGATAACGATAGAGAGAGGAAAGAAAGAAAGAAAGAAAGAAAGAGAGAGGCACTCAATAATTGTATAGCACATGCATAGAGCCGTACTGTGTAGTAAGTAGCAGCCTCTGGTAGGGAACTATCAACAACGTGACCTTTATTCACGGTTGGTGTACATGTTGCTAAAGGACGACATGACTGCACCCCCATGACGTGAGGAGCTCCGCCCCCGGCCGGGCAGTGACCCTACAGGGAGTATTGGGTGTATGCCGCGGGAGCTTATCGGGTGATCGAGATACTCTGGAGTCTGCTTATCTTCTGGGCTGCTGCTCTGCAGTTGTTCTTTTGAGCAGCTCTGTACAGCTGCTGAGCAGCTCTGTACAGCTGCTAAACACCTCTGTACAGCTGTTGAGCAGCTCTGTACAGCTGATGAGCAGCTCTGTACAGCTGCTAAACACCTCTGTACAGCTGTTGAGCAGCTCTGTACAGCTGCAGAGCAGCTCTGTACAACTCGGTCAGCAGTTGTGTACAGCTGTTCGGCAACAGCTCTGTACAGCTGCTCTGTAGCAGCAGTTCAGTACATCTGCTCGTTCGCATAATTTATATGGCCTACTAAATTTGACATATGTTTCACAGCTTCATTTCAACATTCTGACCAAAGCCATAAAACCAGCCAACGCAGTCATGGCTCAGTATTCTCAAAGGTTGTCATCCAGGCCGCAGAGAGTGCTCCTATTTTCCCTATGCAGACCAGCTCACTTCACATATAATGTCGTCCCAAACAACGCAATTCCTACAAGAAGCTGACGTTTTAATTAATCCGTAAGTGTTAGCCCCTTACCGCTACTGAAGAAAACCTCTCATTATACGAATAGCATTATGAAAGTGACCATATATGGTCACGTGCCCAATTAAGGGTTAAGACACAAGTTCAACTCGGGCATAGTTGCCAGTGCCAGCAAGAGGGGCTGAGAGACGGCGTTCCTGCTACCCTCAGGACACAAAGCACACTCACGGATATAAGTGAGGTGGGACATTAGGCATTACGATACGCACCGCCGTGTATTCATCTTATTGTTTCTTCAGTTGTCTGTTCAGCTACTGTCCCGCCTGAACCTTGGAAGGGTCAACGTCCTATATGAAAGACATTAGAAAAAGTGTTACTGTGGAACTTCTGAAACAGAGACAGGCTATAGCTAGGCGCAGTTTTAAGAGAAGTCACGGTTTCCAGATAATAAGTTCTAAAGCATGTTTGTTTCCTCTATAATACATAGAAGCTGGAGGTACCAAGGTTCTGTAAGCAAATTATAATGAAAATATTTAATGTATAATGAATAATGAATATTTTCAATAATTGTGTCAACAGCACGTGAGTACAATCGTATTCTTGGAACACATTGTTGGCTTTTACGTATGTGTGGCAAAGCCGCGTGATAACACCGCTGCATGTACTTTTTGCAGAGTTTTAGAGTAGCAATTACCGTACCCAAATTATTACGAAATATTAAAATTAAAGCTGTTCGTACAGAAGTGAGATTTTATTACCTCCGCTAAGGAGGTAATGTTTTTGTCTCGTCTGTCTCTTTGTCAGTCACCAAGATTACTTAAAAACTAATGAACGGATGTTTACAAAATTTACAGGACTTGTTAGGCATGTTAACTGTAACAGATGATTACCTTTTTGTGAAAATCCGTTCTTCTATTTGTCTATCTGCCAATATTTTCTTAAGGCCATAACACAAAAAGTTATGGACGGATTTGCATGAAATTTATATGAGTTGTTAGGTATAATACGAAAAGTAAATGACCAAATTTTTGTTATGATCTGTTGTTTCGTTTGTGTGTTTGTCGCTATGCTTGCTTTTAGGCTTGTTAACACAATAACTGAACAAGTTAGCGATAGATCTTCATGAAATATACAGGACCTGTTAGCAATGCTAAAAGACATGAATGATTAAATATTGATGGTGACCGGTTGGTCCGTTTGTGTGTTTGACTTATATTTGTCATAATGTTTGTTAGCAGCATAACTCAAAAAGGTAGGAGCGGATCTTCACGAAAAAATTACGGAACCTGTCAATACTCTCAAAAGGCATAAATGATTAGATTTTGGTGTTGATACGAAGAAAATTATGTTTTCGGAACCACTTTGAATTTTTCGTTACCGTTGCCTTGCTTGGCAGAGGTATGTGCTCTCAGAGTACTCTCTAGTTTCATAAGTAATTATTGATCATCAATAGCGGCCAAATAACAATTTACATAGGGCGTATTTTTTTCCTTCTTCAGATCTGCTCTCTTACTGAGGCCGCTTTGGTTTCATCTTTATTCGTGTTGCTGCTGCTGCTGCCAATCTTTACTGTGTTTTTCTTCTTCGTGCTAAGCTTGCTATTCGTTTGCATGGCGTTCCTTTCAGCCTGAGTTCCTCATTTTTCTTGACAAGCTACTTGCTCCTTCCCTTTTTCCCAATTGATGCGCCGTTTCTTGTTTCAAGAGACACAAACTAACAAAATGTTAACAAATCTAATTCAGATGTGTGCTGTATTTTACAGAATAATTCCGTTAAAATAACGTCTGCACGGAGAGCGTGTAATCCAGTCACACATTGTGTCGTCCGCTGTGCATGCAGACAATGGCACCACCGCTCCTCCAGTTCGTGGGACAATAGGCAATTGTCTAACACGCGATAAGATATCGCGGGGCTATCGAACGTCCCCACCAGACGAACAAACGACGGCTGTGTGCGAGGACAAATGACGAGTTTTGTCTGCAGCGAAATTATGGTGCTTTGAAAAGGACCGATAATAAATGCGCCGTATCAGTTCGTCTGTATGTCAAAATATGTAACTAAGTGTTGGCGTGGACTTCCTATAGCACGACGTCCGTAGTACGGTACTGATCAATACTCACGGCACCTGCTGAAGCGGCAGAAGTTACAAAACGAACTTTTGTTGCGTGTTTTAAAAGCTGGACTCACACCATAGAGTTTCGAAGTCCTCACAGCCCATTACAGCAAACGATGCATGTACATACTCTGCAACCTCTATAATTACGAAACATAATTTGTAAGGTTTTTTTTTATCGGAATTTAGCACAATTTCTGTCATTCAAAAGTGGCCTAAAACCATCCGGGGTCCCATGATGGCGTTGTCATACATATATGCACGTGGCTGAGAATAGATTTCAATTAACGCATTTAATTTACCCTAATACGCGAATTTTTGCATGGGTGCAGCGTATCTTTACCCTAATACGCGAATTTTTGCATGGGTGCAGCGTATCTTTACCCTAATAGGCGAATTTTTGCATGGGTCAGCGTATCTTGGATGCGCGCTTTACCTAAAAAAAAAAAAAAAACAGGAAAATTTTAATGTCATCAGCAGGAACAGACACTAACGCATTAACATTGCGGATAAATTATGCAGTCTTTTCGTTAGGAAGAACGACGACCCGGCAATCCTGATTATGCAAACGCATGCTAGTGTATTCGTGTGACACGCCGTCTTGTAGGAGCCACATACCTTCCCTAATTCACCCACATTCATTCGTATCAGTCTGTGTTGTTTTGCTATAAGGGTACATAGTCATATTTTGTTCCTATGGGAATAGCACTTGTAGTCAATCGATTTCGATGTTTTTAACACTATATTTCGGTTTAATGCGACATTCTAAGACTTTTTCCAGGGGTGACATTTTACCGCTAATGTTTAGTTTTCGAGATATTTGACTTTGAAGTTCCTTTTGCTTTCCTATGGGAGAAAATACCTGGCAAACCCAGAGGAACCTAAACTGACATAACCTAACCCATCAACCCTCTAAAGAGAGGTTTTCCCTAACACTGTGCAAGAGTGGTTATATTCTCCCATAGGAAAAGAAAGGCTACTTCAAAGTCAAATATCTTGAAAACAAAGCATTCGCAGCAATAACATCACTCATGAAAAACGTCTTAGAATGTTTCATTTCACCTAAATATAGTCTTAAAAACACCAAAATCGCTTGACTAGAGCTGCTTCACATTGTCCGTTTCGCTTTACTGTTTGCGTAACTGAAGAAACAGACAGTCTTCTTTCCTTAACAATATTTTTATTGTAGAGTGCTAAATTAAACAATCTCAATGTATACAGTACTACATGCGATCTTTCTTACTGATGATTGTACACTTAAACCCGTCTCTCACGGATTAATTTGCTTCCCCGTAGCAATGTCACTACTGGTAACGTTACCCTGTACTAGAATTTATGTTTTGTCCGCATTTGTCCGTTTTTTCTCTCTTTAGGCCGTACTGTCGGAAAACCCGAACTAATTTCGGGTAAGTTGGACTATATTCGTCCATAACTTCGGGTAGGTTAGGGGAGGGCAGGTCTGGTTTTTCTAAAAAAAAAACAGTTTTTAAATTTCGGGTACGTAATTTTTTGGTTAGTGGTGAAATGTAGGGTAGGTTACCTCACCCTAGCCTAAAAATGACGTATCGGGTACACCCCCCCCCCCTAATTTTCAGGTTAAGTCGGGTTAGAAACGTCGGGTCGAAATTGCTTAGATCCAAAAAGTTGGGTATTTAGAAAAAGGTTCCAACCGTCGGGTAAGGTTAGGTAGGCAAGGTCTGTTTTTTTTTTTTTTTAGAAAAGAAAAAAACCCGAAAACGTCACTTTTAGCTTAGAGTGAGATGAGGTGCCTAGGTAGTGTTTATTTTAGTGGTGGCGCAAAATCGTCATGAACGACGATAGTGCGGCCGGGTTCACGCTACACACGCTACAGTCTTTTGTTCCTCGTATGCAGTACAGCGCCATAACGCTTTGTCGCCATCTTGTAAACATCTGTGAGGAGAGCAGCTTGCCGAATTACAATTCTCCGCAAAATTAAAGAGATGTGTGAAGACTTTATGTGCAAAGTGTCTAAAGGAAACTGAGTTGACCGCTAGGTAAAAGTATTTTAAAACCAAATGCCTCTCGACGCAAGCGTTCCGTCGTTGGTTTGCAAGCTTGTGAAACATGACGCATACGTACCCCTGTCTTTGCGGCGCTACACTTCAGCGGTAATGCTATATAAAGGGGAAGCTCCCTCGTCGATTCACGATGTGACCAGCTGATAATAGTAATAATAATAATTTATTGTCTCGCATGACGTGAATACACCTAACGAGAATCGACTCCGAGCAAGCAAGCGACTCCGAGAAGCGAACTTGGGTACTACCGTCGCTGTCGAAGCAGAGTCGTTGTCAATGAGGCACCGCCTGAAGATGTTGACATAAGACGGTGTGACACTCGAGCCAACAAACAAACTGTGACTTTGGCACACTCTTTGAACGCACCCGTATGTGGCCTCTGGCTGTGAATGGGTCACGGTCGTTCGCTAGGATAATAACCTCAATTGTAGGGTAAGTTTGGGATAATACTCGCGTTATGGAGTGGTAAATGGGCTGGGCGCGTCCAGATGGAAGCAATCTCATTTTTAGATTCTACGGCCACTGGTCTTGACCTATTTGTTGTGGGCTTTAATAGCAGTGGCCCTGTGGCCCTTTCTGTTGATGCAATAGTGATTTCGATATTTATGAGAGCTGCTAGTTTCTGTCTCTGTTGGCCAGCAATTGCAAGGGTTTTTGGTAAAAAGGCACAGATCATGGATGAAATAATTCAACCTGAAAATGGCTAAAGGGCCACTGGTCGCAAAGCAGTAAAAAAAAAAACACTTCAGGGAGGAGAAAGCCAGAAATAAGGCATTCATACCACAGACTGGCTCTCAGCATTGGCTCAGAATCAAGGAACTTTAAGCAACAACGGCTGAAAACCTTGCGGTTTGCTCACTTATGACACTGGCGGTGGAATGCTTGGCAAGCAGATCCAAACTCTGTAATAATATCATATTTTTTTCACAAGATGAGTTATGGGCGAGCTTTTCGCCCCCTCTTTCATTTTTCCCACGAAGTGATGAGTCTTTCGTACCCCACCGGGAAGAAAGTGTCGCTCTACATGATGGCATTGCGCGACATGACTGCTTCAGCTTGGGAATTTTCGCACGCTGGGAGATTTTGTTCAAAAGAGTCATTGTAAAAAAATGTTTTTCACGCGTATTATATTACTTTATCCTCCTGGGATTCTACCGATTTTTCCTTGTGAGTTTGAATGGGCCGTTGCAGCTCGGCATTAAGAAATAGGTACCATACGTGACAGATAATAAAATCATTAGCTCGTAAATTCATATAGTTTATTAATTAATAACGGATAAAGGGAGCAAATGAATTAAGCATTCGAAGTTTGACTTATTTGAAACTTCAGACTGAAGCTCTGGATTCTGGATTTGTCCCATTGAATCGTGTGGCAGGTGTTAGAAACAACGGGATTACGTTGGGCTCAAACTCCATTTTACATAACAATACTGAGCTTCTCAAGGTCTCAAGGGTAACCGATTGAGAGTCAATGCCTGAAACCCAATTCAGCAGGTCCAAACCAACGCACCTGCCTGAAGTTTCGAGCAAGTCGAGCCTCGAAGGCATAATTTTGCCCCCCCCCCCCCAATCGAACACGCCCTATATTCCTCGCAAGTACGCATGTCATTTTCCTCTTAGTCATCTGCTTGACGACAAATTAATTGCTCGATATATTTATGGGCGACAAGCCGTTGAATAGGGAAGTTGGGAACTAGAATGTGGGAGAAATGGGTGGCACTGCGTGAGACACGCTGGGGTCACAGTCGCGCGTTCAGCTTATGAGCGGATTTTCATCTCGCACGCCGCTCAGCTCAACCTTCCACGGTTGTCTTGTCTCCAAACTTGCACTGCACAGCGGCGGAACGACGTACCAGTTGAACGTTCGCTCGACAAGTTGGGCGTGCGGTCGTAAGTGCGGCCACGGTATTAGCTGTATCGGCACAGCAGTTTTACTCCTCCACCCTGCAGTTTCCCTGCAGTCTGCTACATTGGCAGGGGCAGGCTGAGGTTGGCAGGTCCGTCCCTATCCACCCCAGCTATATATACCCCAGTAATGTATACCCCGCACCGGCTTTGGCTACACTCCAAACGTGCACACACGACCGTGGGTGGTGTTGTGTACACGACTTCGGGGCACACGATTGTCCTCAGCCTTGCGTAATGTTCTCCGTTAACCTTGGATGAAGACCTTAGAGCGAGTTCGATTGGGTGGTAAAAGTCGATCTAGGCTAAGCCCACTTGACGTGGCTTATCCGGAAATGCAGAGAGGAGCTTTAGCTTCGTTACTGTGAGTTGTGTTGCAGGTGCTAGAGGCAGCCCGGTGATGCTGAGTCGACTGAAATCTCTACTTTATGGAGTAAAACTAGGCTGAGTTTGTGGAGGTCTCACAGGTAGTGGATTGAGAGTCAACGACTCAAACTCGAATCAACAAGTCGAAGCCAGTGCAGCTGGCTGAAGATTCGGACAAGTCCAGCCTGACAGACTTAATTTCGCTGCACAATTGAAAGGGCCCTTTGTACAACTTGTTACCGAAGTAACAAAATGAAATGAATGAATGAATAGATCAGCATCAACGCTGTATATAAATATAATATTTTACATGAAATTCTCTCAAATATTAACTGAAATTTAAATTATTGACGCTGTACACAGTGTTTTTCGGAATTAAACAACGTGTCTCCTATTGACAACATACTCTCACAGCTGCATCTGGAAGTTACACTTCGGAAGTTATCCTTACTGGAAGCTTCTACAGAGCGGTTCTCAACCTTTTCTAAGCCTGGCATCCCTGGGATGCATTCGTGATGTTCTCACACACCCTACAAAAATAATAACTCGTCTGATGATAGAGAATTATATTTACGTAATATTGGTGAACAAATATAGCTACACGTCCAACCGTGTTTCATCCAAGATTTCGCACCCACTGGTAGATCATCTCGCACCCCAGCTAGCGCGAGGTACCCATGATTCGGAACCCCTGCCCTGTATATTTCTTGTAACAGCTGCCAATTGCACTATTATGACTCGATTGCTTTCGTTCAAGTGTCAATTTCTTCCTTTTTACAGAAGTTCGGTGCATGCATGGGTTTCGTTCGTCTATCTCATCTCAAATTTCCTGTAGAACGTTATCCTCAGCCTTGCTCAATACTGAATCTCTCCCTCTATTGTGGTTCCTAACCTTTTCTCAGCTTGGCACTCCTCGAAAACTTCTCATGTGATATCACACTCCATAAAAAATAATAACTCATCTGATAATAGATAAAAAATAAAGTTTCCATCAAGTTTGTGTACAAATTTATTGTATCCAACTTCATTTTATCGAAGTTTCGCACCGCTAGGAAGGTCATCTCGCGCGAGCATCCCGGTGGTTAGCCCTTGCTCTAGCTGAAGGAAATATATATTGAGATGGGGCAAGCCCACACTCTACGGGTGGGTCTGATTTTTCACGATTTAATGCTTTGTCAAAACCAAAGACAGGTAGTTACAGCGCAAATGAAGCATTTGCAGCACCGGAGAGCCCGAAACGTTGCTAAAGAAACTCAAACAAAAAGCCATTAACAGCTGACTTCAACGCCTGCAAGCCAACACGACTGAAAGCCGATTCCGGCAATGAATTTCAAACCTTAACAGAACAGGGCACGAAGCACCGACTGAACTGACGAGCTCGGCATCTAACATTCTCCAAAACGAAAGAGTGCGCGTCAACCGCAGCACGTGTAATCTTCCTAAAGACCTCGAGGGCAGAGACAGAAAAATACAACCAATGTCTCTCATTGTTGTACACCTTGAGGTATGGAGCG
>LQNS02277998.1:5453611-5463967 GCA_001587735.2 Parhyale hawaiensis | reverse complement strand
AAACGAAAGAGTGCGCGTCAACCGCAGCACGTGTAATCTTCCTAAAGACCTCGAGGGCAGAGACAGAAAAATACAACCAATGTCTCTCATTGTTGTACACCTTGAGGTATGGAGCGCCCACACCTTCCGTCTTGTTTTCGGCCTCTTGTTGGAAATTTCATACTTGGCCCTCTACATATTTTGTATGTACATGTGCTTTGAGCAACTGGAAAATACATCGAAAGTTCAATGTAGCGTCTGACTCACATCTTTTAAGTTTTGGAAACTAGCTTATTTTTTAGAAATTAGTTGAATCATCGACAGTAAATCAGCAGCTTCACGACGGAAGCTGCCATTGCAAGTTTTTAGTGAATCTCGCGCTAGTTAAGAAACAAGATTTTTTTTAATATTTGATAGCTCCAACAACATGCATCAGAAAAGAGTATTCGAATCTATCCTTATGTATTCCAAGAATACCGGCATCAGATAGATTGTTGAGGGCCAAAAGGAAATAACACTGAAATAATCAAATCTATCACTTGAACAAATTTCGATGCACATTTTCATCCAGGACGGATAGAGAGTTATAAGGAAATATCAATATCAATCTAACGATCTAATTTGCCCATAGCTAGGTATGAGAGAAATAATAGTTTTGCTTCTGTAACACATATCGTGCCAGGTATTTTGCACCTAGCTCAACTGCCACACCATCGTTGATGCCAGCTGCCGACACGCGGCAACAGCTGGCGGCAGGTGGTGCCGCAGATGAGATGGCACCTGATGAACTTGACTACAAAAACAGGGCATTGGGTAAAATATGAGTAACAGATAAACATATGAAGATAATCTAGCACCAACAGACTGTAGAAGCAGGGGACATAAAAATAAGTTTGAAAACTACCGTATCAGATGCTAAATGTTGTTTTCTGGCAGTCCGTAATTTGATGAATTCACCTTCACTAATCGCAAGCCAATCTTGTTAAATTTGTAGCTAAACAGCACAATGCTAGCATTTTGTTGAAGAATTCACTTTAGAGCGGACAGGGGGTACGTGCGAACAACGTTAACATTGAACCTCAATGCTGCTGGGCAACATTGAGGTTAGATTACAGAGTAGGACTGGTTGCACTAATAAAAAGAATGCGTATTGAGTGGCAATGCAATGGAATTTTCAGCAGAAGTTCGGATACCTCTTGTCCGAACTTGCCAACATCTGTCTGCAGCTCACTAAAGTCAATACAATTTATGTATAATTGCCAACTGAATTTTTCGTAGGAAGAGCATTATTTTGAGCTAGCGGTCATGTTATGGAGTTCTAATTATTATTTCTATTTAATCTACCTTCAGCCGAGCATTGTGGGACGGGTACTAAACGTCCAAATGGAGCAGATGACAACCCCAGGACGCCCCCCAGCTCTGCTAAGAAACACTATCCTTAGAGTCCATTCACAACTGACTTGGACACTCACACATTTACGCGGCTGAATTTCATATAAACACAGGATCGGGTATGAAACACATAGTAAAACGGCGAGTGTGGCACCTCAAGGTCTCCACTGAAAGCTAACATCTCTGTAGTACTATTCCGTAGCGGCACAACGGCTGGCCACAATTGGTTAATTATTATTAATAAAAGCAGACCTGCAGCTGGCTGCAACACAGTTTGCATTGGCACAGCTGTAAACAGCGGAGGGGTGCAGAGGAGGGGTTGGGGAACCTCTCCACTGTGCAGAGGAGGGGTTGGAGGCTGCTACTTCGGGCTCAGGCCCTCTGATGTATGCTGAACTTCCCCAAATCTGAATGCTACATTCGAGGGAAAGCCATATTTTCATAAGTATCTAACTGAAATATAAGCTATGGAGCGGTACAGCCGTGGTGATGATGTTGAGGCTAGGTTTGGTGTTATGTATGTATACTGTATATACCTAACCTGAATTCTGCTGAAATATAAGCTATCCAGCGTTTTTGTCTGCTGCAAGGTGGTCAGAATTTGCTGATGGAAATGCCGTTAAATGCTAAAAATCACAATTTTTGGCATACGCTACAATCTTCATCAGTTGTATTGGTAGTATTCTCTTGGTTTAATCACCGTTATCGAAACTTAACCAGTCATTTGGGCTAAGCCCCAGGTATTCTTCAATCCAAAATCCCCCCCCCCCTGGCCGGTACGCTGACAGTGTGCAGTGGCTCGAACAGAATTACTACAGGGACAGTGACAATTTTACCGCTTGCGTGCTGTGAGACAGTGTACGCTCGAGTATGTTTGTACTATAATATCCATTAACCAACTGCACAAACCAACAAACCCTGGCAAACAGTTGTACGCAAGCTGTACCAACACAAACATATTCATTTCTAGACAACAGTGAAGGGATAATGAGCCAAGGTGCAGGTACAATAACGACGAGAGTTGGCTGCGTTTAGCACAAATAACTGGAAAGAAGCCATAAAATACTAAACTTGCGATGCTTGCAGTGTATTTGTAAGTAAGGTAGAGAACTTAGCATTAAATACTTAGAACAAAGCAAAATTTATTCTAGGCCGTTTTTCCGTCAGCAGAAATGTTACACCGTCTACTCTTTCATTCTACATAAAACTTTATAAGAAAATTATTCTGTATGTACTATAATCGATGTATAAAACTCTACGATCGCTGTACATCCGGCCATCCCATATGTATGAGATCCATCGAAACCAAATTATTATTAAAATGTCACTCTCGGATCGCCACTGACATGTAATACAACCCAAATCAAGCACATTGTAGCACCGAGAAGCCCGAAACGCTGCTAAACAAAACCCAACGAAAAACCATTAACAGCTGACTTCAACGCAATGCAGTTCGTATTTTTCGTTCTGTACGATATACGGTAGTATAACAAGAGCTGTGCTGAATTGAAAAAAATTGGATAACGGAGTTGATGGAATCCCTTGAAAAATGAGAGCAATAAAAAAGTTGCGGAATATCAGTACTGTCAACAAAGAACTGCACTTCCACTAGAGTCACGGCACTGCATGGTCATTGCATGGATACTGCACGGTCAAAAGCTCAAGCATAAAGGTCGAAGAACATCTTAACGCCAACACTTCTTTCCTATTTCATAGTCAGCATTTGGAATAGACTCCTATCCGAAGTTGTTGGTGCGGAGTCGGTCAACTCGTTTAAAAATCGTCTTGACATACATTGGGAGAGACATCCTCCACAGCTAAGAACTCCTCTTCCACGAGTCGCAAGAACTTAACGGCCAAAGCTTCCCAGGCCATCTTAAGCCGACTTCTTCTCATTTCCGCTCCATTATATTTTACGCTCCGCATATCAGCGGCTGTCGATCGTGCTTGCGTGCTTTCATGACCTTCTCTTTGGCTGTAATTCTTCTCCCTCTTCTTTTTTTTTTCTTTCGTCTTCTGTTTTTTCTCCTCTTGTTTCCCCAGTCCTCTACATCCTATTAACATAATGGCATTAGCTCATAGAGGGCCGGGGCGTAAGTTCCGGTGTCTGTTTGGGAATGGGCCTCTTGGTTCGTCTACTGCCGCCTATCTAATCTAATCCCTATTATGCAGGGATATGTATCTTTCGTACTAACAAAAATTATTATGCATACCATATGCTGTGAGTGAGTACCGTCACGGGGATAAATGTTGTTTAAAAGGGTTCATTCGACAGTCTTTTGATGCCATTATACCTATGTGCTTATAAGGATCCGAATGTTTTGTAGTCTCATAAACACAACTGCGCGGCTACTAAAACATTGAGTAAAATGTCAGCCGTCATGTTAGTTGGTTCAGCTAATGTTGCTAGTGAAGCTTCGGCGGATATCTCTGCAAATTTAGAATAAATTAGATCTCAGAAAACTGTGCACATCTCTGCTATTTTGTAAATAGTGCGCCTCCTACGAATGCAATAGCTACATTATTGGGCACGAAGCTGCATCATTGGGCACTCGGACATAGCAACGCATTCGGACGCTGACTTCCACGTTTGGAGATCAAGAGACTGTTGTATGGATCCGTCTTTCGCTTTATGAAGTCATATCGTATCAGTATACAACAAAATAAGAGGGTTAGACAGGCAGCTCTCAGTTAGTGTATAGATAGCAAATCACTTGGCAGCAGTAAGCAGGTATGCTTGACGTAAGCAGCCAAGCCTAACCTGCCAACACGCAGCCCGATGCTCAACTTGCTCTGCTTTATGTGGCTATTGACATTGTATCTCATGGATGTGGACGTGGTGATGTAGCTAGGGCCAAGTGGTCAGACAGCTCAAGCTAAAAATTGAGCCATTACAACATGAGGATTAATTTTACAAGACACACGCCAAGAAGCTGTAAAGATCCATTCCTTTACTGCTTGTCATTATGTTCAAGGGTTTCAGGTGTGTAATGTTTCAATAACTGCAACTGCAGGCATATCACAGAAGTACTTACTTCAGAACTCTAAAATATTATGCGTTAAAATTTCCTCACATTTTAACGGCAAAAGGTAAGTGAAAATAAGAAAAACGTTTGGATGGGATGGGCTGCTGAAAACGGTACCTGCTGAATTTTCAGAGAAAGATATAACGAGTCTGTGCAGCAAATCAAAACCAAATGTTACAGAACTACCGTCTGCAGTAGAGATAAGAATAAACGTGTAAATACAGCGTCATAGTGCATCTTGGTAATACTTTCCTCCAAAACCCGATGGCCACAAAAGTAAAAAAGTAATAATAATCGACAAATTCGTACCGTCCTTGCGATTATGTTGAAGCTAAATCGACTTTCACTGATAAAACGTTACACTGTTAAAAAATTAAAGTTTTGCCGCCTGACGATGTTTGCTATTCATACTAAGTGCCATAAGGAATTAAAGTTCCGAGTACTTCTAAATTTTGGATGAGTATAGTTCATAATAAATCGTATTTTAGCTTCATGTTCAAACGCATAAATTTAGATTAGATAGGCGGCAGTAGACGGACCAACAGACCCATTCCCAGACAGCCGCCGAAACTTACGCCCCGGCTCTCTATGAGCTATTGCCGTTATATCAGCAGGGTACAGAGGACTGAGAAAAACTGAAGAAGAAAAAGGAAGATCTCATGCATGCACGCAAGTGCAATTAATAGCCGCTGCTCTGCGGAGCTTAAGAGCTTATGACTCCTGGATGACGAGTTCTTAGTTGTGGAGGATGTCTTTCCGCTCACAAAACTTTGGTTCTAATAACCTGGAACGTTTCGCTTTTTGTGATTTCGTGGACAAGGACCCTAACTTTCCTCTATAACAGCAACGACGACAGCTCGCCCTGACCTTGAGAAGGCCCATATGCACCATAGCAGTGCCGGCAGTTCTCCGCTGTTGCCAGGGGCAGGCTGTAGGCGGTGCTGCAGATCGAGTACAGCCGGTTGGAGGGAGGTATTTACTTGCAGTCGTTGCTCCAACGGTAAGTTAAAAAAAATACCTCAAATCCGAGAAACATTTTGGTATTTTTTCCAAACTTGCCTAGGTACAGAATACATGTACTAACTAGAACGCCTCGTGGAGTAAGACCATCACCCGCGGTAGGGGCAAATTCAACGAAGTCATGTTTGATGGCCAGCTAATCCCAGTTTCTCATATGGATGCTGTGTCCAACAAGGCTAGCGCCGCGCTGACCGCCTGTTCATCTCTTAATACTAAGATAGGGAAAATGGGAGGCCCCGTGGCGTGAGACGACCTGCCGCGGTGGAGGCAAATTCGCCCTGGTGGAGGAAAATTCATCGTCGTCATTTTTTATGGCCAGCTATAGACTAGTTTTTTTATGGGTCACATCTAGGTCAACCCACCAAGCCCCCTACACAAAATTATGAACATTGCTCAACACGTTCGACCACTTATTGGGTGGACAGACAAATAATGTTTATATATATGTTTATATGAACTTTGAAGTTGCTTTTGTAATAGTGGAGAGAGTGAAGCAAGCGCCCACTATTTTTAACTTATCATTATTTTTTATTTTCATTCTTATTTGGTAAATAAAGAGATTGCGCACCTCCTATTCTTTTTCTTAATACAGTGCAACTGATGCAATACTTATGTCATAAAACATAGCGGAGGCAATCAGACAATTTCTTCTAAAATTACCTATGGCAGGACAGTTAAAATCCTAGAACAGGACACTGCTAAATCAATCGTTCTTCAGCAAATGATAAAAAACATGTATTTTTCTCCCATAGGATAAATGAGATCATTGCTATCAATCAAAACAATACACGCTTCTATGTTTATGTACAAAAATCCATTAGGAGTATTCGAGAAATGAGGAACTATTTATAGATTTCGCATGTCCATGGAAACGACTTCTCGCTAAAAAGCAGCAGAAAAGAGAGAAAGGCAATTAGTTACCTCTGTGGAATACATACGTGTGTGTGCCCATACCGTATGCTTGTTATCTGATGGACACGCTAAGCATATATTACGTCATCAAAGTCTCATGGAAATTAAAGGAATATCGTAGGAGCTCTATTTAACGGAGTAAAAATAAGTTTCCGGAAGTCTTCCAGGCAACTGATTGAGAGTCAACGGCTGAAACTTGAAGTAACAAGTTGAAGCCAGGATGCTTATCTGAAGAGTCAGTCATGGCAAGAGCTTAATATCGTTGCCCAATTGAATTCGCCTCAACTAGCTGCCATGCCCCTTCCCAATTATAAAATTCCCAGTACAGAACCGATATTATTCAACATTCTTCCTTACTGCCATCGGTGTTTTGTCTAGAAGGTTTCGATTTAACTGTACCTCTAGGCTGTCCTGAGTCATATCAGACCTGACACATCGTGTTGAGTTTCCCACGCCCGCTACCGCCAAGGGCACTTCTTCTACCAGGACCTAAAGTGCCAACACTGGGAGCCCGTATGACACTTTTGGCAAACCTGAACACGGCTTCTTTGTTTGGTAGCCAACTATAGTCTGCGCAACCTTGACCCTGCGCTGCCTAGGGTGTCCCTCAGCTCTGTTTGTCCTCACAGCCTTGACCCTGGGCTGCTTAGGGTGTCCCTCAGCTCTGTTTGTCCTCACGCTCTTGACCCTGCGCAGCTTGAGAAGACCCTCAGCTTAAACCTTGACTTTGCGTTTTTCTTTCCGTGTTGTGCTTGCAGTTTCTTCTGGCAAGGAACTAGTAACTATAATGGTTTTACATATTTTTCTAATAGCTAAATTTGAAACTTTCTATAGCAAATTAAGCACAGCCGATGTTAGCAAATGTTTATAAAACAAATTATTACAGGTAATAAGGATAAAACTCATAAAACTTACAACATCCAAGACCGTTCACATATCATTCAACTCCCACGCATATCCTTTCCCATGATTCCCACGTGCGGTTTCTCATGGCTGTCTGTTACTATGGAAACGAACCACGGCTATCACGTGCTGACGCGTGTCCGCGATATCGTAACGTCTTATCATCACAATCTCTCTCTTTATCTCGGGCTGAGGTGACCACGCTCAACAGCAGATGATAACCCGATGATGTGCTTACTAGACATGGGGGAACAAACGGGTGTGAAACCCGGTAGTGAAAACAACAAAAATAGATGACGGGGAAATAACTTTTTGAAATAGAAAGAGCCCACTTGGCGGCAACACTGCGGTATGGAGGTGATGCTCAGTAATTGGAATTTGGCAGCCCGCAACCACAAATTTGAAAACGTATATAACATCGAGATAAATACTCAGCCGATATTTATGGTGGTTTCTTAATTTCTTTTTAATCTCTGTAGACGCTCTTTTTCCGAAACTGGTATCCATATTTTTTGTACGATCTGCATCGTTCCAACGCCTATATTTACTTCTTAATGGGTGCAGATGTGGCGAGACCTCCAACAGTAATCCATGACCCCAATTCACGAAAAGTGCACACTCAGCGTTTTGGGTAAGCGCATGCACAAAAATTCAAGAAACCACCCTAAAAATCACTGCAAAAACCACCGTAAATTGAGGATGCTATATGAATATACGAGTTTCCCAGGGCCGTCGTAACTTTACCTAAACAGACTCTACATTCTGGAACATAGTACAGCGATTTATTAACTCTTCAGAGCCTGAATGAAGGGTTTTTTCACATTTAATATGAATAGTACTATTTGTAGCACCTATAAATGTGCACAGAATTCACAAGAGCGTTAATTAATACCACTGCACAGTTGACTCCAAAAATTCACAGTAAATAGGTTCAGTACACAGTTAAACTAACATAAGATTATGCGATCACCTGACTCTCTCATCACTTGAGGAACGTATAGATGACTAACTGTGACGTCACCTTTGTCACGTGCTGCGCAGGTTTCGTATTAGTTAGTACGACAATGTTTTGTTAGTTCGGTCATGAATTTGCTTCAGATATCAATTTTAAATTTTCTGTTTCCTGTCACATACACCTGATTTCTGGTAAACTAAAACTAATAATACCGATATGAGATCTACTACAACCGGAACTTGTTACCAGCACGTAGGGTAGTTTATTTAGTACAAGGTCACACTATAGGCTTTTGTTCTATGTATGCACTACACAATGCATGAACGACTTGTCACGTCCTGGCACATAACTGGTGCACCACGCGCTACAACCTGGCACAACTGTAAGTTCTACGTGTGACCTCCGAAATAGCAGTTCTACTGTTAGATGTCTAGTCAGTTTACTCAGCAAGTCTGTCTAGTAAAGTAACTTATATTTCTTCAAATGTGGAGTGAAATGTAACTTAGAATGCTGTCCACGTTGGTGATGCTTGCAGGAAAGCAACGACTCGTAAAACGATACCCTGCTGTGCGTACAGAGAACGTACGGCATAGGCCTGGATCGAGTGTCGTCACCGGGGGTAAGTTCGACTGGACACCAAAAAAAAAATTAAAACTTTTAGGCTTGACTTATCCAAAACTTCAGGCATGTGTGTTATCTTCGGCCTGTTGAATTGTGTTTCGGGCAATGACCCTTATCGGTTACTTTTGAATCTTCCAGAAACGCTATCTTGCTTGGTAAAAGAAAATTTTCAGCAGTTTTGTAACTCTCGTTGCAGCAGGATTCATAGGGGCGAGGCCAAAGCTTCTGTCTGAAGTGCCAGACAAGTCAGAGCCTCGAAGGTTTAATTATGGCGCCCAGTCTGGACCATGACTGTCCAATCCAAGTGTTAAGCAGAAATGGTACGTACTGATGAACCACAAGAAATGAAGCAAACGGAGATTTGTACCCTCCATTATTATATACCTGTAGCAACTTTTGGAAATTATCACGATGAAATTGAACGAAAAAATCCTTACAAGTCACTCTGAACGCACTGGATGAACTTGTGTGACACTCTTGCCAAGCACATAAGGTAGCAAAACGGCTGTAACAAATTATTCGTAAAGCTTAATCATGCGGAGCGGAAGGCAGTTCAGCAAAGTGCCATATTATCTCCAAAATTCATCAAAGAAGAAAATTATGTAATTCAAAAACCGACGTGGCTCTCTATGGAGAGTTACAGGTGAGCCGCTGTCAACGTTGACGGGGACAGAGGTGTAACTAAGAGGGGGGGGGGCAAGGGTGTAGCATTTAGGGGCGCCAAACTGAGGCTGGAATATAACCTAATCCTAACAGATTACTAAATACGTTTGTGACTAAATGATAGCATTAGGAAGGCTAAGCATTGCGTATTATACTGCGCCTTTTTAGCCAGTGCGCCCATGGCGCAGTATAGCGTTTATGGGAGGCTGAGTTTTGAACAGGTGCATAGAGCAGATGCGCAATACCAGTCCTAAAGGGTTGCCACTTTTGGGCTATTCCAATAAGTACGGTTTTCTGTTTCTCTTCCATCGAGAGTGACAAATCTTCGTAAAATTGATATAATTCAAGAGATAACGGTCAGTCTGCAATTGTCCTAATTTGTTGCATATTGCAATTACACGCTAGACATCATATTACACGGCATTCAATATTCGCCTATCAAGTGACAAGTTGGACTACTTCCTCTGCAAATGCACCGGAAGCCGATTCACGACCTCAAGCTTGAGGATAAAATCAATTTCACAAATCGGCAATGAAATATAACAAGGTGCTGTAGAATCATCACTGAGGCCAAGTAGTAAAATATTGCCCTATAGCAAACTGCCAACAGGCCAAAGCAGTTACAGGCAGCCTTGCACTTGCCTGCGCTAAAGTGAAATACCGGTAATATCGACAGGTATACTGCCTCGGTTTCAGACAGTGTTGAAGTTTCAAAATTATATGTTTTATAGTTCGCTTGTTCCTTCTGCCTTTGTAAAACTTTTTCTATGGCTGCCGAACACTATAGGAAGTCGTAAAGCTGTACCGATTAAGTTTAACTACACCCCTCTGCTGGTCTCCCAAAATGGCGTCGACTATATAATGTTTCCATCCCCTCTAGATAGT
>LQNS02277998.1:5432739-5445144 GCA_001587735.2 Parhyale hawaiensis | reverse complement strand
AATTTAGGATCCCTCATCGTGCATCGCCTGGCCTCTCGATGCTGGAGTGCTCCACGCAGTGTAAATCCGTAGCGTGCCGTCCGGGGAATCGAACCCGGGCCTCCGTTGATGCGAAGCCGAACCGTTGTCACTTCACCACAGAGAGGTGGTATTGTAGTTGGACGCCGATATTTTCCACACCCCCTCAGGAGACATAAAATGGGCCATACTGTTAGGTGAGTGAGGTTCGCCCATCCTATGTTATGAGGAATAGCGCCCCCAGAGGCTTTGTGTAGGTTGCCTTAGCCATTAGCTAGGCCTTCGGGACGTCTTTCTTTCATGCCCACTTTGTTTCTTTCCACTTCCATACTCCTACTGATCTTACTGTTGTCTGTTCTTCCTCTTCTTTCCCGACTTGCTGTTCCCATGCGCGTTGATCCTGCGTGGAAACACCTTCGTGCATGGGATCCCCGTTTTTCTATCGACATACTATATGTCCTTTCCTTTTCCTCTCTTAGAAGAGCTTAGTACTTATTTAAGGAGGCTTAAATCTTCTTATACTACTACTGTTTTCCATACGGTGTTAACCGATGCCATCCCCTTGTAGCCGGTGCCACACAGTGTAGCAGTGAACGTAACGTGATCTCAGCACCCCAAACAGTGTGTTTTGACAGTCGTCACAAACTAAAGAATACTCTTTAGTCTGTGACAGTCGTGCTTACCACAGACTAGTAAATACACAGACAGGCAGCTTCTAAGCGCAGTTCAGCTCTTCTAGGAGCTGTTGTTACGTCATAGTTAAGCCATCAGAGTTGTGCCTTGAACAGGATATAGGTAGGTTCAGGGGCGCTAATGCCTACATCGGCGATGTGCCGCATCTTTAACTAAGAATTACCGGTATAGGTTCAGTCACTTACGCTAGTTAGCATGTTCTGCTGCCTTCTTCAATAGTATTGCTTTGTGTGTGTGTTCTCTTTCTGTTCAAGGGTGTTTTCAGGTTAGGTAATGTCTCAATTACCGAATGCCCATCTANAACAACAAAACAGTCCTGCTGATTATCTGCAGACTGCTATAAGCCTTATTTTGGCTGTATTTTATTATATAAAGTTTAGAAAAAACTGTAACAGGGCTTTAAATGTTACATTTGACTTTGGGAGGAGGAGGTATGGAAGAAAAGCCATCTCTAGTATGGTACAGGAATAGAGTAGGTACCATATGTCCCGCATTGCTGAGGGTGGCAAACTACTCGCCAAGATCTTGGCGAGTAGTGCCACTCTATGAAATGAGGTTCCACAGGTCGCGGCGCTCATAGGCGCCCACCCGCATTGCCGAGGGCGGCAATGATGAGCGGTTCTAGAACCGCTCTTCACGGTGTGATACAAATGAGGTGTATGTCCTAAGTATGAATGTTATGTTGGTGTGATGGAACTGGAAGTAGAGGTGGCAACCTGCTGTTCCAAGCACGGTTTCAGGCTCTCAGTGTGAATGTTCACACCTATTGGTAGAATGATATAGGGAGTCATGTGTGACTAGAATGAAGATGAAAGTGTAGAGCATTTAATCGCTTCAGGGAAAAATCAGGGGCGTGCCGTATCTAAACCTCGGAAATTGGCACTAAAACTGCCAGTGAGCCGAGTTAAGCAGGTAGCGCTTGGCATTCCACGCATCGTAACTCGACAAAGTTGCAAGTTTGTGACCTTGTGCTGACATTATCAGTAGTTACCCACTCAATTTGGCAACCTCTCTAACTCAACAAGGCTTTTCCTCGTGCTTGCTGACTTTCCAGGGTTTTACTGTAATGTTGAATAAAATAATGAAAATGCTGATGCTCCTGTTGCCAAAACATCCCAAAGATTGAAAATCCTTCTCTCATGCTGTCCACTCTAGTATTGTAATCCATATTTTTCAGTCTAGAGAAATATATTTTTAATTACCTGTTTAAATACTGTAATAGCTAATCAAAGTTATTTTTTGAGCTCATCTAGAGTTGAAACAAAACAAGTTGTTGCATGTGTTGCAAGCTGCCAGGGAATGTCTGCTCATGACCGGACTGTGAAGCACAATACCTCCGATGATGATGATCCTGTGGAGCAGATGCTAAAGAAAGCTGGTTGTCTGGAACAGCACTACTGTGTTCAGGTAGGTACTGTCAGTGGCCCAAAGGACATGCACAGGGCCCAATAGAGATGCACTTGCAGTAGGAGGAAGGCTGTGGCAGGGCGACCTTAAGCTGCAAGAAATNCTGTGGAGCGGATGCTTAAGAAAGCTGGTTGTCTGGAACAGCACTACTGTGTTCAGGTAGGTACTGTCAGTGGCCCAAAGGACATGCACAGGGCCCAATAGAGATGCACTTGCAGTAGGAGGAAGGCTGTGGCAGGGCAACCTTAAGCTGCAAGAAATATTCAATACCTGCAAAAAAGAGCTTAGTGTGTCTCCTAAAGACCCACGAAAAATTATGTATTATTGGACACTTCTCACAATGGAGACACAGGTGCGTCTCCCTTGGGCCCCTTACCCTATTGTCAATGTTGTGGGCCTATATTTTTATGCCTACTATTCAAGAGAGTCTTTAGTCTAAGCTGGTCATTTTTTAGTAGAACTGACCTAAGAAGATAAACTGCAAGTAGCTACATACAGTAAAACCCCTCTAATTCGCACAGCACGGGGGGAAGGGGGTGACGGATTAGCGGGGATTNACTATTCAAGAGAGTCTTTAGTCTAAGCTGGTCATTTTTTAGTAGAACTGACCTAAGAAGATAAACTGCAAGTAGCTACATACAGTAAAACCCCTCTAATTCGCACAGCACGGGGGGAAGGGGGTGACGGATTAGCGGGGATTTTGGATTACCGAGGTACTTGCAAATCCGAAAAAACCTCTTTATTCCGCACTAATACGGATTATAGAGAGATTGTTTGTACCTTCTGCGCAGCACATCACGCAGATTTTTTGCTCATCACCTCTTTTATCCGAAAAATGAGAAGCGCTTTGCACGGATTACTGAGGTATTTGTAGGAACTCCGTACTTTACCCCATTAATCCGAAAAATGCTCACCTGTTCAGATAGCATTCCGAACAGTAATGTGATGTTCGGATTAGAGAGGGTTTCGGATTATTGAGGTGCGGATTAGAGGGGTTTTACTGTATAGCTATAGTTATAATCATTTCTTCATAATTTTCAAAATTTAAGTCACAATTATCACAGTCGTATAAAAATATTGGACACTTCGGCCATCACAAATAATTTTTAAGCAAGTAGAAAAAATTATTTTACAGATATGCAGCAACTATTTTGCAAGTAAGTAGGTATACCATACCATACTTTTATATAAGCTAATAAATCCTTGTCAAGAAAAGCTGGTAATAAGGCATTGACACTGTAACTTCCATATTTTTTTTCAATGTCCAATAATTCTATTGTGCACAGGTTATTTATTCCATTGATTTGATAAGTCTGTCCTTTAGTTCTTCATCTCTTGGATCAATGCTGTGGATGCTGTATTATGACAGTCTGGAAATTTTTTTATATAAGATTGGGATAATTATTGGAAATACTTGTAATTGCTTAGATTTTAGAGGAAAAGCTATACAGAGGTCTAATACTTACCGCATATCTGTTATTAGTCTATCTAATACATACTATGTGCTAAAACTTATTAGCCAGTATCCACACTTGCTGTCTGCAAGTGCTTCAATTCCTGAACTGATTTGCTGCATTATATCATTGTGTTATGCTGTTTCGTGTGCAGATCTGTATGGCAGAGAACAAGGACTGGAGGAAGTGTCAAGATGCTGTGAAAGACTTTCAGCTCTGCATTGAAAAGGACAAAAAGGGAGGGCTGAAAAATTAACTGACTGACGCGGCTTTTAGATAGTTCTGGGAATACTACTCTCCTCCTGTCATCCAGTCAGCACATCATCCAAAATCTTCCATTCTCTGCTTCATTTCTAGTATTAATGCATTAATTTTCTACTGTTATCAGCATGGTCTACAGAGTAGCTACAATTATATACCCTACCTATGCATATTAGTTTTGGCATTTATATGCTGCCTTATGCTACAGCCTATATACGGTACCTAGCTATATAATTCTTGCTGCTTATGAAGATTTGGTTTACTGAAGAACGCCTACAAACTCTTAGGTAGATCATTGTCAAGTGACAGCAGTAGCTACTTACAGTGCTACACCTCATCTGCAGAGTTGCAAGAATTTCATCATAATGGCTGATGTAGATGAGAGACCCCTGCTAGTGCCACATAACCCCAACAACCCATTCAATGATCCATACAATGTAGGACTGTTAGGGGGCACTGTAGTGGGGCTTCTTAGTGGCTACCTCTTGGGTGGGAAAGCATTTCCATTCATCAAAAAAATGCTCACTGCTGCCACCATTGGTCCTTGCAAACTTGCTCTTGTGGTCAATGCTGAACTGCAAATGTCAAAAGGTGAGTGTTATTCCATGTAGCCATGCTTCTTGCGTAGTTCTAATTACATTGTTATGTTTAAGAAAGCTATTCTGCTGTAGCTAGTACCTAGGTATAAAGTTGGGAGCTTTTGCAATGCTACCTTCTCCAGGGATGAAATAAATATATTCATATTACTTATAATGATTGATTTTAAATACGTAGTGCTGGTGTAATTGAATGGGTGCCAATATGGATGTAAGTGTTGTAACTTTATCCAGTTCATTGTGCGTTAGGGTAGTTAAAAATACACTTGTATTCATTTCTACGTAAAATATTTGTCACCATCAGAGTTCAAAAAGACAACGTTTCGATGTCTCAGACATCATTATCAGGTCAATGAAATCTGGAATATACAAGGACCAAAAATTAAAATGATAAGAATTGATAAATGAGAGGCTAACTAAATTAATGATATTTTGCACACAGGACTAGATAGTATTAACTATGAGCAACAAGGTTCGTGACTGCTTCCGACTGCAAGTCAGTTCACACCCCCTCACAAACGAACCCTCTCTGTTGTAACTTTGTTCTCCTTTCAGGTAAAATCGCCAGTCAGTGCAGTCATGCCAGTGTGCTGGCATATGAACACATGTTATCACCCCTCCGGTCCCACCGTACGGGCGTGGGTCTGCTCGCCGCCTGGGAGGTGTCTGGGCAGCCCAAAGTTGTACTTCGGGCTGAAAATATCGCTGTGATGGAAAAATTGGCCAAGGCAAGTTGTGCTTCTTGATTGCTAGCTATTCGCTCGGCTTTTATTTCCATTATCAAATAAATTATCTCTTTGGCAGAAGCGAATTGTGGCTGAGTTATGGCTTTTTTTGATTGTATTTTTCAAGTGGGGAATTTCTAAATGCAGGTAGCTACTTTGGGGGACATCTATGATGCAGCCAACTCCTTAGATGCTGTTACATGATGCAAAACTTTGACTTCCTTCCATTGCTTTTGTACAGTAACTCTGGACAGTTTTCACCAAAATTTGTCATTATAATTTATACGTCACTTATTTAATAGAAACTAATCGTATAGTAGTAGCTAATGAGTTTTATTCTAGTTTGGAGGGCTCATCAATTTAACAATCTTTGTACACTGCCCTGGACCCCAAAATTGACCTACCTACCTATTGCACAATCCTGCCCTGAACCATGCTAGGACCTCCCCTCTTCTACAAGGAGGCATGTTGAATCAGTGTCTATGCCGTCGCTCAGATAACGAAAATGCAGGCACTGCCATGTTACCTTTCAAAGTAGATTAGATAGTAGACAATAGACAGATCAGCATGTAGCTACATTCCCATAAGGCATCTAGGACTTATTGCTCCGGCCCTCTATGAGCTAGTGTCATTACATCAGAATCGTACAGATATCTGGGGAAGAAAAGAAGATGAAGAAAATGAACTCAGCCAAAGAGTTGGTTGAGTAAGCACAATCCGTTGTTGCAGATACCGTACGGGAAGATTGGTGTCCTAAAGCTAGTTGAATCATGAAAGAAAGTGAATTGTGGTGGCGTAGAATCATTGACCATTGCGAGTTTTGGACTCCTGGAAGATGAATCCGTAACTGTGGACGATGTTGCTCCCAATGTTCGTCAAGACGATTATTGAAGGCTCGATAGACTCTGCACCAACAACTCGGGGGGGGGTTTCTATCCCAAATGTTCACTATGAAGTATGGGAACAACTATTGGCTGAGAGTAGTTCTTTGATCTTTATGCTTGAGTTTCTGGAAGTTATTTCGCGGGTGAACGTAAACGTCTCTGTCAGAAAGTAGCAATGTGGTGGAAAAATAGCTTTCAAGCGAGCACGAGCTGTGGCGAAGGTGTATCTATCTCATCTGTAAACCGTAAAACTCCTATGACCGAGGTGAGACAAAGATGACAGACAAGCCGAGCTGGAGTCAACCATAGGAAGGCAGGGAAGACTTCAAAAAGGGCAACAGCCCACCCAAACTTTCAGCAAAGAATACTGCATCGACCACCGCTTGTGAGATCAAGGATTATAGTGGCGCCTGCTGGCCTGAATCGGCGCCTCTTTATTGCTTCCCTGCCTGAATCGGAACACAAACATTTTCACTCTCGTTGATCCAGCAACTAGTCTATTAGGTTAGCTACTAGTCTCACAATTAGGAAAATTAATTTCTTGAACCATGTGACCATCAGCCTATAGACCAATGATCAAAGCAACTGTTCAGCATATTGAGAGTTAGAAAAAACCACATACGAGCTCATGCAACGCGTCAAACAACGGGGAGCGTCGCGGGAGGTAATTCATAAACTGGCACGACTGCTCACGGCTTTCGTATATTTTGCTGAGGGCACTGGGGTGTCCTAGAAGCTTCCTTCAATGGCTGTGTTGTTTAAAAATTAGGCCAAACATGGTTGACACCCAAAATACTATTCTTTTTTCCACCTAGCCTAGCTAAGTTTGCCATCACTGGAGGCAGTGGCCGTGAACTTGTGTGAATATTTTACTGCAGCCCTTAAAGGTTGCGCCTTTGTCTCTGCTAGATGTCGTTAGCGGTGAGTTAGGAAGAAAGTCGCGAAGCACTAGGTAGTTACCTTGTATCAGGCACGTTCCATGAGAATATGCTTTGGGTAGGCATAATCAAAACATTTTCTAGAATGTAGAAAATTTTAAAATGGTTCATGTATCGCGCAAATGTTGCGAGTTTGTTGATGAAATCCCTTTCTATCTTTTTCTTTGTGGTATAAAAGTCAGTATTAGGATCTGTTTCAAATTTATTCTTTCTTGTAATTAATGGAAGTTTTTCGTTGGAGATTGTCCTCCTAGTTTAACTATTTATTATTTTTAATGCAGAAAACAACGTCACCAATAGAGTTGTATCGACAGTTATTAATACTACTTGTAGAAATTTCAACTGCTTCAGGAATCGTATGTTGAAGGTTGTATTCGAAAATTGAAATTAAAGTTGAAAATGATTACCCAGTAGTTAGCGCATTGTAAATTTCATTCAAAAAATATTTCAAAAAGTCAGTATTTCACCCACATGCTCTTACTAAATGCAAAATATGTTCATAAAAACTAAAAGAGTAGCATCGGTAGGGGGTGAGCTGAGCCAATTTTAGTAGTGGGATCAGACGAGACAATTCTTAAACCCCTCACGAATTTTCTCCCTTTCCCTACTTAACCATCTTTTATGAGTCCACTTTTATATATGGTTTGTAACAAAGTCATTTCCTGTAAAGTAAGTGCACTCCTAATTATTATTATTATTATTTTTTCAGATTTTTTCCACGTATTTTTTTTTTGTTTCAACTCACCCCCAACCCAGTGGCGTAGCCAGGAAAATTTCATGGGGGGGGGAAGGGGCGCTGTGGGGGCGAAATATATTCATGAGGGGCGTGGCCAGAAATCAAGGAAAGCAGCCCCAGCATCGTCGAGCGGCATTCCCTTTTCTGAAAATAATACTTAAGTTGAGTTCATAAGATAGCTGAATCGGAATCCTCAACAGTCAACACAGTTGAGCTACCTGTGTTTTTTTCAACTCATGATCTCTGCCTAATACTGGAAATTTCAACGAATCTCTGATGTCCACCATTCCTATGGCTCATCTTACTTCTTGCTGATCCAACTGTCGAGAGTTGGAACTTATATAGGGCCTGCCCTGACGGGGAAATGGTAAACAATAACTTCCACCTTCCGGTGAAATAATGGCTGGATTAGATAGTTGGCAGTAACCGGACCAACAGACCCACTCTCTAAGAGCTCCTGCCCTCTGTCAGCTATTTCCGTTTTGTCAGATAACGCAGATATCTCTGGTTGAAGAGAAGAAAGAGAAATTATATATTTGAGAAAAAAAACTACGCCATGCCCAGGATGTGACTGTGTCAGCAGGATATGTCGCAGTACATTATATGTCGCAGCAGATTATCGGGGACTGAGGGACTCGATCAAGAAACGTTCGGTTAGATGAGGCATAATGGTTTAAGGTGGCCTCTGAAGCTGAAGGCCGTATCATGCATACGAAGCACTGTTGGAAGAAGTGTGAAACAAGTTCAACGTCTGACAGCAAATCTAACTATGACCTGCAAGCAACAGCAGTTTTTTAATGAAAGCTTGGCTGTAGTTCATCCCTACAGAGAAGGAGCCGAAAATACCCTAATTTTCTCATATCTAATAGTGAGAGCGTAACGGTCGGACGAACGCAGGAACTAAGGCACGTTGGGAGGAACAAGCAGAATTATAATATAATAGGCGGCAGTAGACGGACCTCCATTCCCGGAGAGCCGCCGGGACTTACGATCCGGCCCTCTATGAGCTATTGTCGTCATGTCGGTACTAATATTGAAAGGCAGATGCATATTATGCCTTCCTCTTGCACTACAAAAATGAAGTAATGTGAGTTTCCTGCGTTATAATTATAGAAAGTAATCATTATTATGTTGTTTGTTATGGCTAGCATTTTCGTGCAAGGTATGCGCTGCCTGCCTTGTACTATTCGTCACGATTATCATGGGCGGTACACATCTGTATATTTTCTCAGTTTACTTATGTAGCTACTACATGCCCCTTTCCCATTGTGTTTGGGTCTACATCGTCCTAGATAAGGTGATATTTACCTCCGCCAAGGAGGTTATGTTTTCGTCGTGCTTGTCTGTCTGTCACCAAGATGGTACAAAAAGTTATGAACCGATTTGGACGAAATTTACAGGGATTGTTATGTATGTTAGGAAGAACAAATGATTAACTTAGGTGAAGATATGTTCATCCGTTTGTTTGTCTGCCTCATTTTTCTCAATGTCATAACTCAACAAGTTTTGGATGGATTTTTATGAAATTAATATGAGTTGTTAGGTATATACATAGACTAACAAAAAGTAGATGACCAGACTTCGGTGATGATCCGTTCATTCGTTTGTCACTGTTTTTAATTATATACTCGTTAGCACAATAACTAAAAAAATAATGGATCTTTATGAGATTTATAGGAGTTGTTAGTAATGTTAAAACTTAATAGACACAAATGATTAAATTTTGGTACAGATCGGTTTGTTCGTTTGACTCATGTTTGTCATAACGTTTGTTAGCAGTTTAACTCTAAAAGATATCAAAGGATTTTCAAGAAAATTACACAAGTTGTTATTACTATCAAAAGGCACAAATGATTAGATTTTACAGTTTATATAAAGAAAATTATGGTTTCAGAGCCAATTTGAATTTTTTGCTACCGTTGCTTCGCTTGGCGGAGGTAAGCGCTCTCAGAGTGCTCTAATTCTTTTTATGCCAGCTATGGTTAGTCGCTGTCCAAAGTTACTCATTGCATTTGCTAATTTTCCTAATGCTTCCTGGTTTTCTATTTCCGTCAAAGCTTTGCTTGACATATGACATGCCTTTTCTTTCATTTTCTCCTTTGGTCACAGCCTCTACTCTGGGCGGGGAGACTTAAGCTTGGTGAGTTCGAGTCACCGCGGATACAGATCGCGCACAGACTTTCAGTACGCCAGAAATCTAGAAGGGGCACTGAATCCCGGTCAATTATATATGTCTAACTGGGTGGGGACACGAGTGAAGCTCTACACGGACGCCGATACAGCACGGCATTCGCTAGACTTCTCTGTGGTTTGGCCATAGCAGTAATAGATACAGAAACTGTTGACTATTTTATCATCACTATTGAACTGAACCATGTGCGTCTTCTCCTTGCAGGTGGCCAAAGACAAGAAAGTCCCGGTAAAGAAGGTGCTCGATGCTGGCAGGACGGAGGTAACGCCCGGCTCCTGCACAGTGATGGCCATTGGCCCTGCTCCATATCCTCTCTTAGATGAAATCACAGGACACTTAAGATTATTATAGCTGCTGCTGCTGATAGAGCACCGTTTTTAGTAGTCTGTTGTATTGTACATATGTATTGGGAGTCAATCCTGGCATGGCACTTTATCTAAAAGCATCGCAATCACACGCATATAAAATTATTACTTAGAGTGGTACAAGTAAATATGCAAATGATATTCATAGAAGAGCATCTTTTCTGTCGACTTGTACATTCTTGGCTTCACGGAACACTGATTTGTGTGATGACTGCGCCAGTGAGAAGTGCATGCCGTGCCATTGGGGTGGAACCAATGTGCCCTGTATTAACTTGTATCGGCGAGATATGAGGCACTGTTTCCATTTGCACATACTGTATATATATTATTATCCTGTCATATTCAGCAGTTGTGCAGCTGCGTGGTTCATCAAGCGTGTAGCCAGGATACTTTTTCATTCGTGCGGACGCCCCCTTTGTTGGCCCTCCACAAGGGAGTAGGTAGGAGCCTTGTGGACCGAATAAGTCAGCCTCGTCGACCGGTAGTCCACCTCGTGGAGCAGAAAAGGAACTGTAGAATACTTAATTCTGCAAACTAAACTTATCAGCAGAAGCTTTGTCCAGATGCAGCATACCTTGTCGAAAGTTGCTGCGGCTCCCTTGGGAACACGAGGCCTACATCAATGCCAAAGTATAGAGACTCGAATGTAAGTTGGGTTTTGCTGAATATTGTACGAATTTCTTCCTTGATTTTTAGAACTGACTAATTCCTGTGGGTTATAGGTCTTGGTAAGTATTCACTACTTCTTCTGTTTCGAAATGATTATTCCACTGCCAAAAATTTCATTCCGCATCAGCAGTTCAATCTCAACACTATAATTATTTGCAGTTTACCAGGTTAGTGCGCATCATTGCCTACGTCGTTCAGCCACGGCCAATATTGTGATGTGCTAATTTAAACTGCAAATACTTTTGCTGAGATCAAACTGCTTATACAGAATGAAATTTTTGGCTATTTTGGAACAGTGGGAGTATTAACTAACTTCATTATTTGAAATGCAACTATGTCTGGGGACTGACAAAGTTGGAAGCTGGCGCCTGCCTTATTCGTTTCGTTGTACATTGGCTGTTACTGCAAGAATTGTTCTGTACGTTATGTACTTCCTATTTGTCTCACATTCTAATTCGAAACTATAATCTGCAACTGTGGAAGAGTTGATTTTCTATGCATCATCCAATTGTGAGCTAACCACCTCTCCCAAAGCCTGACAACATGCGCGCAGTAATAATAGTCACATTAGTTGGCATCACCTGCCGTGAGTTGCTGCAGCGATCACCCATTTGAGTTACATTCTTCGTACGAAAATTTGCGACTGTTGAAGTTATTGTTTTTTTCTTCGGACGGGTGGTCTGAATTTCTTCAGTTGACTGCTGTGATCGCGGACATCATGCATAACGGCGTCCAATCAAGCAGAGTCAGTAAGTTTATTTGTTAGGTTTGCAGTTAATATTTTCTACGCTTAATACATCCAAAAGCTTGCAAGTGTGTATCTTTGTTTCCTAAGGACACGAAGGAAAGCAGCGAGAGAAAAACAAATTGTACGAAATAGTATATTAAATCGGGCAGACGTACGTCTAATGAAAGTCTGTGACGAAGGAACTAGTCCCTCCTGAGTTTGATTTCTTCCTCAGCAACTCCATCTTTGGTGATTGTGTAGAGAATGCAAGCATCGCCGGTGTTAACGTCGCGCTCGGCTGCGGAGATGAAGGCGTCGTGCATTAGCTGGTGGGCCAGCACCTGGAGAAGAGAAAGTGGAGCGTCTGTAAACTTATAGTACATCGGTTGCTGAGTGGCGTATTCAACTGGCAAGGCAAAAAAAAAATTAAAGTTGGTTCGGAGACCATACTTTTGTATCAACACCAAATTCTAATCATTTGTGGCAAAATTGCAGTTGTCAAAGTCATTAAAAGAACCTCTAGGCGAAAATTGAAAATCTCAATACGACGATTGTTTGTAATCAGTTTGAGTGTCTGGTTGGCTCGTAGTGATTTTACGTAGTAATAAACTCAATAACACGATTGTTCGTATAGGGTGCCCGCAGACCAAAATGACTTTGAGCGAGAGAGCAAGCAAGACTGAATGACATGAGGCGAGAACTACCCCACACCAGTAGATGGCTCCAGTATGGCAGTTCCCA
>LQNS02277998.1:5360131-5432634 GCA_001587735.2 Parhyale hawaiensis | reverse complement strand
TTTTAACGTCAACAGTTTCAGTAATTTTCTTGGAGATCCGCTTTTAACTTTTAGAGTTATGCTGCTAACAAACATTAGTCAAACTCACAGACCAACCGAGCATCACTAAAATGCATCATTATTTGAGTTATTGTGCTAACAAGCATAAAACTGAAAACCGCGACGAACAGATTACAAAAATTTGGTCATTGACTCTTCGTAATGTGCCTAACAACTCCTGTAAATTATATAAAAAAAAATCCTGCAATAGCTTTTTGGGTTATGGCATTAAGCTTAAAACATGAGGCAGACAAACTGATTAACGGATTTTTAGCAAATGTTAATCATCTGTTCCTGCTAAAATGCTGAACAATCCCCATAAATTTCGTAAAAATCCGTCCATGCCTTTTTGAGTTATCTTGGTGACAGACAAACTCGATGAAAACATAATCTCTTTGGCGGAGGTAATTAGTATAATGCCGAAAGAGTAAGCTTCCCTGGGGCACGATGACGACAGGAAAAAATAAGACCCAGCATAACTTGTAACCACAGAAACCTATCTTGTCAAGTTGAGAAAACTAAAAATAATTGTAGGTATAAACTAGAGCACTCTGAGAGTGCATATCTCCGCCAAATAAGGCAACAGTTACGAAAAATTCACACTGGCTTTGAAACCACAATTTTCTTCTGTATCAACTCCAAAATCTAACCATTTGTGCCTTATAATAGTAGCTATTAACAGTTTCTGCAATTTTTTCAAGATCCTTTCATAACTGTTTGAGTTATGCTGCTAACATACATTATGACAAACATGAGTCAAACATACAAACGAGCCAATCGATCTGCACCAAAATTTAATTAATTATTTATGTATTTTAACATTACTAACAACTCCTGCAAATTTCATAAAGATCCATTTAAAACTTTTTGAGTTACTGCGTAACAAACATTATTCAAACACAAATATAGAAACTAATCAACAGATCTGCACCAAAATTTGATCACTCATGTCGTTTAACAATACAAACAATTCATGGAAGTTTCATAAAGATTCATCGAAAAAAATTTCTCTCCTAGCCCCATTGCCATGCAACGAACGGCAAAAATCCTCTCTGATATAACTGGCCTCCAACTGCGATAGGTACATGGCACAATCTAGGTCATAACCAATAGCTAGTGGCAACAACGATCAGATGGTGGTTCATTATTTTTTTTATCTCAATATACTGAGAACCATTAGTCTCAATTTTACTGTTAAAATAAAGGTCTAAAATTAATTTTCATTTCATTCGAACACAACGTAATTGCTACTCACGACATGGACAGCAAAGCACATAAAAATTTTAAACTCAACGAATATCCAAGCATATTGGTACCAAACACTTCATGGTGATACTCTTATGAGTAATTCCTCATTAATTTATCCAAGTGCATCAAACTTACTATGTCGAAATTATATTATGGGTCACTATGTCGAAATAGGCAGAGTGAATTAGCGGAGAGGAATACTACTCTCGGTCGGCAGAGCAATACGTTTGCATGAACGCAAGAAAGCTTCAATTTAGGGTAAATATTTTCAGCAATTCTGCGAAATTTTTCAACTTCCCTCTTATGTAGATAGACACGTGGAACCTCTGCACGACGGTGTTCCCATTCACGATCAACGCTAGTGGGAACAGCAAATCGGGAAAGAAGAGGAACGTAAGATTAGTAAGACTCTGAAATCGGAAAGAAGCAATGTGGGTACAAAGGACAGCCAGACTAGGAAGGCAAGTACGGCCCCTAGCTAACGACTAAGGTAACCTGCGGGGTCCCCGTCAGGGCGCTGCTCCCCATAACTTGGAAGGGAGAACCAACACTAACTATGACCCCTTGAGGGGTAACACCACAAGCCGGTATTGCACATACATTCAAAGTGAGAAGTGCACACGAAGTAGGTACCGTAGCACTCTTGTACCTTGGGATCAGAAATAGTAAAAAGAAATTACTAGCGAAGCAATACACAGTTGCATTGTGTCAAACGTCCAATGAATGCAAATTACGTAACAGGTTTGGAAAAGGTGTGAGGAATTTATGATCATATAATAGGTTGTACTATTCAGGTTATCGAATTTCCGCCTTCATTGCATCAGGGTCCAGTCCAGTGATGGTGAGCACTCGGCCATAAACTTTGACCAAATAAATATTTCACTCAATATGGAATGCTCTGGCCACAATGGAAACATCAAATGAGATGACAGTCTTCCAGCACAAACCTTTGTAATTTTGGGGGGCTGCGTGTTCTCCATGTTGAGAGCACCCAACTGGTTGTCCAGCAGGGGCTGAATTTGGGCGACAGAAGCGCCCGCTGAGCTGAAGCGCAACTTCTCCATGTGGCCGACAGGGTCGTAGTGATACACAACACCAGCACCTGAAACACAACGGTTGGTGAAGTGGATACATTATTGGCAAATATACCATATGAAATAGAGTGACACTTGATTAGCCAAATTAACTCGATGACCAGCAGGGTAAATTCAAAACATTTGAGAAAGTTAGTTCCAATCTGAGAATAATAAAATCCAACCACACAGGACTTTTTATGAGGAAACTACGCAAACGAGCACGCCCCAACAAAAGCAAAAAAAAAAACTGCTTCGAACACGTCAGACATTGAAAGTAAAACGAATAATGAATGCAGTGAACTCATTTTGGGCAACTAAAAATATCGCTATCCCAGTCACCGGTGATTTTTTTTTTTCAAATGACTCAAGATATTGCCAGCAAAATAAATATTCTAGTAAGCTCATTTTCAATGGCTGAAAACGCATGCCGATCTACAGCAATTATTGCTATGTGAGCAGACATGGCTGAGCCTCGAGCTAACAGTGTCTTGGCGATGAAAGATGGCAATAAAAAAAGGGGCTAAGATATCAAGAGAAGCGTGGAATCCATACACAGATATGTCCCCGCATTATATACACACAAGTCGGAATGGGAAGACAGAACTAGGGTCACATGCAACAAAAAAGAGGGAAAACGAGGCAGTAGGTACCTTGCATACTAACCCTCTTCATCCAGTCCCACGACCATGTTGGAGACGTAGTAAGGGAAGAACCTCCGCCAGTACAGTAGCGTGGCTACGAGCTGAGCTATGGCTGTGGTGCTCATCTCATCATTGTGTTCTTGGGAGTAGAGCTGCAAACGTGTAAGATTTAATACATAAAGAAAATTATCGTGCAGATCATCATGTAAGTTTCAAGATGGAAAAAGATAAATTAACTCATATCCTACTACTTACCGTGTAGCTACCTGTTTACTATCTATTATGCTTCACATAGTAGTCCACTGATGAAATCAATAGCTGCAGAAATCTTCACAAGCAAAACTAAGTTGCAAAAAAATTACCGGGCAATCACATAATGAATTGGAATAAAAAAGTCACAAGCGTGCTTTTTTCACAGCAGCATGTACGGCACACAGTACAATATGAACTAATTGTAAACAACTAAACTCCAAAATCAGTCTGAAGTTCATTATATTACGGCACGTATGTAATTGTTTTCGACTGTTTGCATACTTTCATTAGCCATGACGTAGTAGGTAGTAGCATTCTTTCAGAAGATTTGAGCCTCCCTAAATACGTACCTACTAAGCCCTTCTATGAGAGGGAAAGGAAGGGACATATCGTATGTTGATAGAAAAACGGGGAACCCATGTACGAAGGTGTTCCCACACAGGATCTGACCGCACATGGGAACAGCAAGTAGGGAAAGCAAAGACAACAGTAAGATCAGTAGGAGTATGAAAGGGGAAGGAAGCAAAGTGGACATGAAAGACAGACATCCCAAAGGCCTAGCTAATGGCTAAGGTAACCTACACTAACCCCCCTGGGGATGCTGCTCCCGATAACATAGGATGGACGAACCTAACCTTATGGCCCATCCTATGCCCCCTGAGGGGATTAGCCATGAATGCTCTGGTAAGAGTACCTACAGTAGGCTAGTCTTTGAGGCGGCAGAGAGGGGCAGCCACCCTCAATGGGAATTTGAGTGTAGAAGTTAATACTGGCTGTTCAGAAAATCAATACCTACCGTAGTTGATGAATCTAAACTGGCAAGTGTTCTGAAGCAATAGATATTGGCGCCATATAATACATAGGAAGATACAGTAATAGAAACTAAGATACTTACAGTGAGTCTAGCCTGCAGATCCTTGTTTAGTGAGAGAACATCAGCCCAGCAGCCTGTCGATGCAATCATAGTCCTGCCTGTGAGAGGGAATATCTTTGTTTGGTTGCGACTCAAAATGCCTGCTCGTCCAGCCAAGCGACTATCGCTGCCCACCATCACAAAGTCATCACCAGCAATGGCAATTGTGGTCCTGGAAAGCAGTGACAAGCAGTTTACACATATATTACAAAGATAATCAACTATGAAATATATAATCTAGGTACTTATTTTACATACAAAATATATATCAAATCAATACAGTATGGTAAATAATAGGTAAGTCTCATAAACATATACCAGTACATATGGTATACCGTAGCTATTGCAATTTTATAAGACAATTATATATACATCTATCACATATTTAGATAAAATATCTTGACATTAATGCTTATATAAAGATATTACAAAGTTAGGATGCTACATGCTACCTATGTTATTATGCATAACTTCAATTGAAAACAAAATTCCAAATTACAAGAGAAATCGCCACTAATGACATTCATATCTCCTAGGTGCTCTCTACAAAAACCCAGGTACTGTAGTGCATGTATTGAGTTACACCTCAATGAAAAGCAATGGTGCTCAGAGCAGTCATAGGAGACACTCCAGAGCTACAGCAACCCATATACGTAGGTATGCTTCACTGAATATTATTGAATAATTTAGTATATTTTTATTTCTATATTTGTATAGATGAAGAAGATTCCTTGCATTATATATCATGGATATCATTGAGCAAAGTGTGGGCAGCTGCAGCTCAAGTGAGTGGTAGAAATAAGAGACATTATATTATTCGTCAGTTTGGTAACCTGCAAGCTTAGGAGCAAGACTGCAGTGCGCTAAATGCATTACCAAGATGGGACTCTTTCTCTGATGTGTTAGCTACCATATTTTGTGGCATAATCAGCCCACACTGCCCATGTGAAATGCATTGTGAAGATCATGACTTTTCCACTAATGTAGCACCACACTTAGTACCAAAAATTAACAGCCTAATTTCAGACAAACCATCACCAGAAATGTTGAGAAAAGATAAAAAGAAAAAAATGCAAATCCATCGTCGAGATCTTCAGGAAGTTACAGAAATGGGGAAAATCAATCACCAAAGATCTCTGAATCTTAGTCATGGTCTGCAATCCGGTAATCAGCTTAATTTTAAGCTAATTTTCACCGTAAATATTAAAATAAAGATGGAGAAAAATACAATTGTGTCACCATATTAGTACCTGAAAGCCAGGTTTCTAAGTAGGGCAGTTGTCGCCAAGATCTTGACGACAAGTTTTCCGCCCTCGGAAATACGGGCAGACGCCTATGAGCGCCGCAATGTGTGGAACCAGGTTTCATAGTAGGGCAGTTGTTGCCAAGATCTTGGCGACAAGTTTGCTGCCCTTGGAAATGTGGCCTGGAGGTCACAAAAAAGAGCAAATCGGTACCAAAAGATTTAAATACTCATACACGCACTGCACCTAGGCTAGATGTAGACTGCAGAGTAGGAGAGATTTAAAATTTTTAATGCCTATAGGCTATGTGCCAAAGTTTTATGACTTTTTTCAAAGATCTTGGCAACTCATTTAAATTATTTTCCATCTTTTTTTCAATATTTTTGACAATGGTATACTCAGAATCAGGCAAATGTCAGTAAATAGGACAACATGCACACCTTTGCCAGACTGTAGAGTAGGAATATCATCTGTCAGAGTGACAGCACAATTGGATCAGATTACATAGGCAGCAGTAGACAAACCAAGAGGCCCATTCCCAAAGAGACACCGGAACTTATGCTCTGGCCCTCTATGAGCTATTGTCATTATGTTAGTAGGAAGTAGAGGACTGGGGAAATGAGAGGAAAAAAATGGAAGACAAAAGAGAAAAAAAGAAAGGGGAAAAGAATTTCAGCCAAAGAGATGATCATGAATGCATGCAAGCATGATCGATAGTTGCTGATATGCGGAGCTTAAAGATATAACTACAGTAGATGGAGCAGAAGTGAGAAGTCAGCTTAAAATAGCCTGGGAAGCTTTGGCCATCAAGTGCTTATGACTAGTGGAGCAGGAGTTCTTAGCAGTGGAGGATGTCTCTCCCAATGTATGTCAAGAGGATTTTTAAACGAGTTGACCGACTCCGCACCGACAATGTCGGAAGGAAGTCTATTCCAAATGCTGACTATGAAATAGGGAAAGAACTACTGACTTAAGGTTGTTCTTCAAGCTTTATGCTTGAGTTTTTGACCAATGTTTAGCAAGCAATCATTAAGATCTCTTTCAAAGAGTCCCATTATAAGTACATACATTATTGAAGCCTCTCAAGTACTTGAATGTTTCCATTAGTTGCCCTCTAAGTTGTCTTAGCTCGAGAGAGATCAGACCCAGTTCTTTTTGGCGACCGTCATAGCTTCACACGACTCATTTCTCAGGTGAGGTATCAATTTCGTTGCTCTGCGTTGGACTCTTTCCATGTTATCGATATCTTTACAGAGATGTGGCGACCAGAATTGAACAGCAAATTCTAAGAGTGGCCTCATTAATGCCTTGTACAAGGGAATGGTAATGTCCTTGGACTTGTAATCAAAGTTTCTGGTGATGAATCCCACTACTCTGCTTACCAATTTCACATTCTTGTCAACTTGCTGACTATGCTGTAGTTTGTTTGTAATAGTGATTCCCAAGTCACATTGTTGGGGGTGACAGTATACCAATTCCATCCCATTCATTTTCAATGGAATGGAAGGGTTCATGAGCCCTACTTGCATTACTGAGCATTTATCAACAATAAAGTTCATCTGCCACGTTGCGCTCCATTCCATGAGGTGGTCAAGGTCTCGTTGGAGCACCGCTCTTTTTGTGGTGGGATGAAATAGTTTAGTATCATCTGCAAATTTACTGATTTTACTACGGATGTTAAGATCCAGATCATCGATGTAAATTGAGAACAGAAGTGGGCCAAGCACCCTACCTTGTGTAACCCCTGATGATACATGTGTCAAGTAGCTCTACTTTCCTTCAAGCTTCACTTGCTGCTGCCAACCCATAAGCCATGCCTTGATCAATTGTAAATAGTCACCCTGGATGCCATGGGCTTCCATTTTTTCATTAGCCTGTGATGGGGACTTTATTAAAAGCCTTTTGGAAGTTTAGATACACAAGGTCTACACCCTTTTCATCATCTTTAACTAATATCTGGGTAAATATGTAGTTTAGCAGGATCCAAAAAATGATCCCTTTTTTCCTATTAACTGTATTTTGGCCTCGGGAATCAGAATCTGAAGTCCGTTCTTGGTGGTCAGACCTAGTTTTGGAGTTATAGGGAAAAAACCAAAGATACTAGTAAAATCCTTACAATAGCATACCTACGACAATGGGGGATCCGTGGGAAACTGGGGTTTTTGGGTGGTGGGAGGGAGAAATTTATTGCCAAAAAACTAGACGAAAAATGATGAATTTAGCAAAACCTTGAGGTAAGAATAAAAAAGTTACCCTAAAAAAGAAAAAGGTAAATATTAGTCTTATCCCCCACCCGAGTTATAGTATAAGAAAGTGATTTCTACCATAGATGAGGCACGCTGAAAACAAAAATGATATCCATTTTCTTTTTAAATTAGGCAAACAAGACCTATGCCTTACCTAACCTGTCCGATATTATGAAGGGATAGGGATTCATGCCTAACTACCCAACAGTACGGCCTAAAGAGAGGTGAATCTGAAGGGGTTTATGCCTAACTACCCAACAGCATGGCCTAAAGAGGAGCGAATTTTGCTGTTATGCATACGCATGTTACCTAACCTCCTCACTTCATAGTGTGGCACTTCTCGCCAAGATCTTGGCGAGTAGCTTGCTGCCCTCGGAAATGCGAGTGGGCGCCTATGAGCGCCATAACCTGTGGAACCTCATTTCATAGTGTGGCACTTCTTGCCAAGATATTGGCGAGTAGTTTGCCGCCCTTAGAAATGCGGGTGGGCACCTATGAGCGCCGCGACCTGTGGAACCTCATTTCATAGTGTGGCACTTCTTGCCAAGATCTTGGCAAGTAGTTTGCTGCCCTCGGAAATGTGGGTGGGCACCTATGAGCGCCGCGACCTGTGGAACCTCATTTCATAGTTTTACCAGATTTATAATTTGTCCTCTAGTTTTTTGGCCTTAAATCCCTCCCTCGCCACCCAAAAACCTAGTTTCCCACAGATGCCCTTTTTATCATATGCTACAGTAAGGATTTTATTAGTATCTTGGGTTTTTTCCCTAAAACTCCAAAACTAGGTCCGACCACCAAAACAGACTTTAGATTCTGATTCCTGAGGCCAAAATACACAATAGAGGAAAAAAAGGGTGGTTTTTAGGACCCCACTAAACAATATATTTAAAATATCTGTAATTTTTGAGAAAAAGTCCAGTAGGTTTTTTAAGCAGCTTCTTCCATTTCAGAAGCTATGTTGAGTGTGACTTTTCTGCCAATGCGTCCACATATAGCACTATAAATAAGCTTAGGCTTGCTTGATTTTGAGCAAACCGTCACTGAGACCATTTGCTGCAGCATTAGCATATTTTACTTTTGGCTGATACATATGTAATTACTCATATTGCAACAATTTACTTGTTAGTTAGGGGCCCAGACCTTACAGCCTAGCCTATAGGAAAAATGGAACCAAAAATTTTGATTATTTTACAGAATAAAGGCCACTTACCCTCCATTATCAGAATATGGGCTAAAGTGGTGTTTACGGGGGTCACGTGCATATTCTGACATTGCCAAATTTTCTGCAGAAATCATATTTCTATCGTAATCGCGAGAAGTTAACCTGCAACTAACTAGACAAGACTCTGCAATGACAAGCGGAACTTGTGTTTTGATTCTAACCTGTTTTCCCCTGAGATATAAAAGTTACCCTAGCCGGTATATGAGAGAGTAGTTAAAGAGTATATTGCGTGTGATGTATCTCCGTGATGTACGGTTGCCTCTAGCGTTCATCTGTAAGGTATGGCGTCTTGAGCAGCTATTTTGCTCTAAAGAGTAACTTCAAAGAGCCCTTGCAGTGGTATAGTTGTGTGCATTGTAAATGTCACTTTAATGGATTATAATATTGCGTTTTGCTTGGAAGTGTTGCAATCAGGCCTTCAGTGTCACATGTGCTACACCGGGTGACACCTATTACAACTCTTCTAAATTTAAGGTTATAAGGTGGGTAACACTGCTTTTGTTGACAAAATTTGGCTATGATCGTCGATAATTAGTGTTACAAAATATATGAGGAATATTACACCCAACTTACAAACGCGGGGTTTTTTGCCATCCCCAGCCTGAGGGCCGCGAAAACCGCCGCGTTCGTAAGTTGGGTTATTACTAGCATATATTACTTGAATTTTATCATATGTGAAGCACTTTTGCCTAGTCTTTTCAACTTTTAATCCTAAAATACTGTCAAAATATTGTTCTGCCTGAAATGTATATATGTATTTAAGCTTGCCGAAAATTTTGCAACACTTTGTTGGGGACACTGCTAATTACCGTCAACAATCAAAACAAACATCATTTATTATCTCGTATAGAGGGTACAGTGGATACACCTATCGAGGTTTTCTTTATGCCTTAATTCTAGAATTTTGAAGATCCCGTAGTGTGAAGAGCAGAAGAAGCAGTCCGTGATGAGAGTCAATTTAGGATCCCTCATCGTGCATCGCCTGGCCTCTCGGTGCTGGAGTGCTCCACGCAGTGTAAATCTTTAGCGTACCGTCCGGGGAATCGAACCCGGGCCTCCATTGATGCGATGCCGAGCCGTTGTCACTTCACCACCAACTACTTACCGTTAACTGCCGTCAACCACCATTAGCTATTTACCGTCAACTACCATCTACTGCCGCCAACTGCAGTATTGAAATGATACAGTTTTAGTAGATTCTGAGAGCCATCTTAGAAGTACAATCATGGAAATAATACAAAACTAGAGCACTCTGAGAACGCATACCTCCGCCAAGCGAGGCAACGGTATCGAAAAATTCAATTTAGCTTTAAAACCATAATTTTCTTTGTATCAACTCCAAAATCTAATCACATGCGCCCTTTGATAGTATTAACAGCTTATACAATTTTTATGAAAATCCGTTCATAACTTCATGAGTTAGGCTGCTAACAAATAGTATGACAAACATAAGTGAAACATACAAACGAGTAAACCAATCTGCACCAAAATACTATCATTTATGTCCTTTAACATTACTAACAACTCGTGCAAATTTTATACAAATTAATTCATCTTTATTCAGTTATTGTGCTGACAAGCATAATATTAGAAACAGTAATTAACGAACGAACCAACCAACAAACAAACAAACAAATCACTCCAAAAACCTGGTCATTTACTCATCATAATATACTTAACAACTCATGTAAATTTCATCGAAATCCGTCATTAACTTTTTGAGTCATGGCATTGAGAATAATGAGGCAGACAAACAAACAAACATACAAACGGATGGACGGATCTTCACCATAAGTAATCATCTGTTCCTCCTAACATGCCTAACAATCCCTGTAAATTTCATCAAAATCGGTCTATAACTTTTTGAGTTATCTTGGTGACAGACATACAGCCAGACAGGCAAAGGGACAAACATAAAAATCTGACGAAAACATAACCTCCTTGGCGGAGGTAATGAGGCAACTGTATAAACTTAGCGAGTACAAAAATATATATATATATATATATATATATACTTCTGCTGCTCTGTAAAACGTTCGGAAACTTTTTTTCTTCAGATATATTATGTTTTTAGGGTCGAGATTTTCTAGAAGACTTAAATTTAATATCACAGCTGATTAAAGACTATTTATAATATAACATTATAGCAGTACCCCATCGTCCTTGATATCTGCTTTCTACAATTGCGGTATCCTATTGAAGTTGTTCGTTTACCATATTCCTCATCGATGTACGGCAACCGCTGACTTGCTTGTTTGCATACGGCGCATAACCATCCAGGTATTAGCGCCCCTACCATTGATCTGCATCTCAGACGATCGTACAAACACTTCATAGCCAAAGAAAAAGCTTTCAAAAGTTTTACAGTGCAGCAGAACTTTTTTTTTTCGTACTCGCTACGTTTATACAGTTGTCTTATTTTGTATTATTTCTAGTATTGGACTTCTAAAGTCGCTCTCAAAATCAATTAAAGCTCTATCTTTTAAATGCTGAGGTTGACGTTAGTAGATGGCAGTTGCCCGTAATTAGTAGAGACGCTATGTTAGGACGCTGAGATCGCACCTCGCATTCGCTGCTGCACGTGCAACACTGTGATGGTGGCAACAGTATCTGATTGCAACACGCCTTTGGCAGACTGGTGTATCAATCCAACGAACCGGGCTCTCTCACCTTTTGGTTCATCATATGAATACTCCTTTCTAGGCTAGAATACTCTTTAGGGTCGGCTGGGGTGCTTCGTTCAGTTCTCGTAGATGCAGCTTTCAGTTTATTTAATTAAAGATGGTGTACAAAATGGTAGTAACAAGTCAATCTGCTCAGCAAATGGTTATTAAGTTTGGAGAAAGGAAATTACAAGTCAAATTTTTTCTTGTACTTTTATGTTATGTAGATAGACAACCTATCATTATACCCGAAACAAAACGATGCGTTTGGATGCGTGCATGAAAGAAGTCGTTCTTTTGATTTGTTGCTGTTACTTTAAATTTTAGGAGGTCTGTGTGTTCTTTTGATTTCTGCGTGTCATCCTCTTTTCTACAGCGAAAAGCCCAGGAATCGTGCGTGTGTGTGGCGCCCGTCACCGCATCAGATGGAGGAGGGGGGGGGGGAGTTCAGTGAGAGGGTCGAGTAGTTTAGTCACAGATCGATAATAACTATTCCGGCGGCTTAATAATTAAAAGTGATACCGACGAAAAAAAAAAAAAAAGAAAAGAAATTGCGATTCTTACTAATCATTACCTTCAGCCACTGAATGATCTATATTTTATATTTATTGCAAAATCTCGTCATCGCAAACGTTTCCGGGAAAATTCAGGCGCCATTGATTCGTAGGACGAAAAAAAATCTAAGCTAAGCTAAATCACTAGGTTAAAACATCATTTTATGAAGCAAGACTGATCTTGCATGAGTCTCAACTCTCAGGGGATATCAATAAGGGGTAACGTCTGCAAATTTTTGCCATTGAAGCGGCGCTAATCTCCGAATATGTGAAGGCACTCGGCTCGGCGATTTTACTGCACCAGTCGATGGTGCCTCTCATATAAATTGCAATCATCATACTCTCTGCTACAGTAGCACAATAAGGATCTACTATATAATAATTCATGTCGTGTTTTTATTTATTTATTTATATATTTATATCTTTTCTGTCACGCTCTATGGGAATAAGATAGGAGAAAATTCAGATTTCATTCAAATGGCGAAAAAAAGGTTGATACCTTGGAATAGTTGAGTGTACAGTAATCAAGTGAAGTGTACAGTCATCAAGTTGAGTGTACAGTCATCAAGTTGAGTGTACAGTCATCAAGTTGAGTGTAAAGTCATCAAGCTGAGTGTATAGTCATCAAGTTGAGTGTACAGTCATCAAGTTGAGTGTACAGTCATCAAGTTGAGTGTACAGTCATCAAGTTGAGTGTACAGTCATCAAGTTGAGTGTACAGTCATCAAGTTGAGTGTATAGTCATCAAGTTGAGTGTACAGTCATCAAGTTGAATATATAGTCATCATAATGTATAGTCATTATAATGACGGCACGGGGCACTAAAAATATATATATCCAATTTCTTAGGCAGAATGCTGAATTTTCAATAAAGAAGCCTTCTGAACAGTAATAAGCACAGGAGACAGCGGGGGTTTTCCTGAAGGGCTAACTTAATGCCGTCATATATCGAACACGCGCACCAGTCATTAATAACCCAATAGGCCGTCATTTACAATGACGGCTCGGGACACTAGTTTAGAACATAAATCTACTAAATAAGAGTCGAAAAAGATGAACTAAATAATTTTTTCTGATACCGCAAGCAGCAACCTCATCCTTAAATAATTTCTTGGAGGTTTAAAATTAATCAAAGTACGCTTTTCATGACCATATATATGTATATATTTCGATTAGAAGCAGATGATTGATTGGAAATTTCATTTATACTTTTGGAACAGCCGGTATCATAGTTACACCTTCCTATGATAACCTCTCTAAATTTCGCAAGATTTTAAGAACTAAATTTACCAACATTGACCCTCCCACCTGATGAGCTGGAGAACAGCGAAACGCGCGTCGTGGGTATCAAAATTTCTTTAACTGCTTCTAATCGAAATCTACATTTATGCCATCTCAAGAAAAAAAAAAATATATATATACATATATACGCATCTCTTTAGCCCTAAAAATTGCAAAATCCCAGCCGAACAATGAGTCAACATTTCGTGGCGGTGATTATGGTGAGGGAGTTATGCCCCACATTGTCTATAGACTGGCAGAAGTTTGCATGTATAACTTCACACGACTGCATCGCTGCTACCGCAACATGTTATGCAAGAACAAGGTGTAGGGGGACTGGTTGGGTGTTCTGTAGACTTCCAATTAAGCTCAGCGCCGCAATCTCGATTGCTCCAAAATCTCAGGGAGGAACATTGGCTCCGTCACCCCAGATCGTGTTGCAGGTCTGAGAGCAAACCGATTACGATTGAGACTACCCAAAACTCCGTTTTACCGAGCAGGGTTGAGTTTTCGGTTGCCTTAAGATTAACTGATTAAGGGTTAAAAACTGAAACTCGATTCAACGAAGCAAAACAAGGCACCTGTCGAGTTACTGAAAAGTCGAGCCTCTTGTGATTAACTGAGCTCACTTTCGTCGTCAATGGATGCCGAGCGTTGTGGTAAATTGTTGCAGTAAAGAGAAAACTTCCAACAGGGAGAGTGCAATTGTCTGAGCATTTGCCGTTCATAGCGAGGCACTGAATAAGGGACTTGCGTGGTAAATGAAACCAAAATACAACTAAGATCTTTATTAATATCTCGACGGTTCAAAGAGAAAAGTTGATGATACAGTTATCGAGAGGCGAAATAGAGTGCAGTATATAGGCGACCGACAACAAGACCGCTGTAGTCGTTCCTTCCTTTCTGAGCCGACCTCAGCTAATGGCATCCTCAGTAACATAACCTGCCTAACGATTGAGTGGCACAGATAAACTTTACGCTTATGAGCTGTAACTTATCTGTAATTTCAGAGAGGTGTGTTGGTTACTCCTCTTTGGATCGTATTGAAAGTATTGGTCGCAACCCGATTACGCTGGAGAACGGCCAAAAACTCCAGTTTACAAAGCAGGATTGAGTTTTTGGCTGTCTCATGGGCAAATGATTTGGACTTGACGCCTGAAATTCGATCAGAAGTGGCGGAATCAACACATCCGTCTGAAGTTTCGGACAAGTTAACATACAAGACAAAAGAGTAGTTTAACTTGCCTAGTCATGCTAATCGATGGCGTCATTAGTAACTATGTATTACCTATACGGACCATATAAAATGACGATTTCTCGTAACAATAAGCATTGATCAAGACGACAGGCATGAAGTGCGTTAGGGGATCTAGGAAAGAAAAGTGCTTCATCTGCCCATTCCGGTCGAGCAAATGTAATGTGATAAGATGTAATTTATCCAGTAACTAATATCCACAGCATTCTAGTCGCCACTCTCAATCGTGTATTCATAACTGAAGTTCCAGACAAGTTAAACTAATCGGATGAGACTGACTCGGTAGAATCAATCATGCCATGCAATGATTGCAATGTGCAGCTGCAGCCTGCAGTGACATATAGGATAAGGTCAAGGATATTTTTAGGTCAAATGTGAATGGCGTTGCTCTGAAGTACATATCTGTCTATTAGTATGCAATTTTATAAACTATCATGCAATCTCTTTGGAATTAGCACAGTAATGAAATAGAAGCGCAGTTAATAAAGATATCAATGAAAGCAGAAGGTTTAATGAGCACTGATTATAGGAAAAAAGAAAGAATAACATAGAGAAGGCACTTTTAAAACATAACGATATATTTATTGGACAGGACGTACAGTATATGATGTTTCATACCATGATAACTGTGCTTGTTGTATTTTTTATGTGAAGCGTTGAATGAAATCTAGTTTACACTTGCAATGCCTATGCCTGCTTATCAGAAGTACACGATTTTGATCACATTTTATGATTCTAGTTTTGAAAAATATGGCGCATTTGGGCTTCGATTAGATCACAGTCTCTTCGTATAACTAAAACTATCAAGTAACTGAATGAAAAGATACTGAAGCTTGCCATGGAGAGTGGATCGAGTGCGGTGGCAATACCGACAGGAACAGGTCTATTGAGAGAAGTTAATTTAATTCGATTGAACTTGTCGAACACTTTAATGGTGAGTGTTGGTTTCGTTTCGCTTGATAAAAAACGTAAAGCTAAAGTTCGCACGATCACCCGCTAGACTTGCCTGTTTCATTTGTTTCTCTCTTTTTTTCATTCCCAAAATGCACATCATTTGATATAATGGCAACAGCTCATAGAGGACCGGGGCGTTATAGTCCCGGATGGTCTCAGGGAATGGACCTCTTGGTTCGTCTACTGTCAGTTATCTTATCAAATCTAAAACCAATCACATTAGCTGGTCTCAATGAAGCAGTCCGATTCGATAAGCAGTCATGCAGCTTCTGCAGTCGACACACGCTGGTGCTGCATGTCCGTTACAGAGCCATTGCGAACTACAGTCGCGTATTTTGTTCACGCAGTGGGACCCTTGGCTGAATTACAGCCAGATTATTCAGCCAAGTAACGTAAACAGTAACATAAATGACGTCAGAGTTGCCTCAGCAAATCTGCGGCGTGTTTATTTTGCGTGGGGAGCAGTAGAGTAAAATTGCTTCCGCTGATTGGCTAAGACAGCCTCTGATGTCACATACGTGTCGTTGATTTAGTTACGTGGCTGAATCACCTTACGGTTATTCGGCCATGGTTGGTCGCCGGTATTTATGGATACGCTTCCGCAGTCCCTAGAGTTGAAGCAGAACATAGCATACTATAATGAGGGAATAGTTGCCCGACAATTCAAATGTTACAAAAAATCTACGGACTTTCAAAACAGGATTTAACTACCATAAGTGAATCCCAACTTTATTTAAGACAGAACGTAAGAAATACAATTTCCAATTACTAACTTACATGGAGCAGAGGCACAAAGCGCACATTGATAGAGCTGCTTTGGCTTAGCAACATGAAATTGACACTCTCATGCTACACGTCGAGGAGTTACAAGTCATGTTGCAATGTACTCCTCGAAACTGAGCTCACAGCCTCACAATTAAAAAGCGCTTTTATTATCGGGGCGCGAAGGCCTGGGCTGAGAAGTTCGTGGGCCGGCGGTTAGGATACCTCAAAACAGTGTTACTTTAAAATTGCCCCTCAATAACCTCAGTAGAGGTCAATGGTCGCTATGAACCATCAATATTTCGGACTCCATCACACACTGGTAACAGATCAGTTTCACAGAGTAATACGGTAATGGAGCAGATTTTAGCTAAGCTAAAGTTACTGAAACGTCGATACAAATAATCGTAATACGCACTAGCCTCGGGATCGACGCACGTATTTCCTAGTGGCTTACACACCCAATTCCTGGGGCCTCTAATTCGTAGGTATAACGTCAGTTACACTTAAGAAGCCAACTAAGCCACACCCTTTTGCTATAGCTACACGTCTACCAACAGTAGCAGGCAGCACTTCGTAGCCCACTGGCGAGTAGATGTCTGGTGCTGCAAGGGGCCAAGTGCCTCAACGTATCAATATCTTAAATATAACGCAAGGTCTCGCAGCGAGCAAAAAAATGAAGAATTTTTGAGTGTATTAGCACGAATAAAGTATCAAATCAATACAGTGTTCATTTTAAATGTTTGTAACCAAAATTTTTTCTCCTCCTCCAAACGATGCCCCGTACCAATTGGATGGTTGAAGCCACTACTACCGCATCCCCCCCATATCTCTGCATCCCCTTTGCACTAATTCCGGTTGAAAACTATGATTTTGTATCGTAAAAAATTTCTAGTTAGTTCAACCCACAGTGAGCATTCCTATTGAATACTGAACCCAATTTAGAGCTGACGCACTGTGAGAGCGCATACCTCCGCCAAGCAACGCAACGTAAAGTGAAAGTTCAAATTGGTTCTGAAACTATGACTTCAATTTTATCACCACCAGAATTTGGTCATCTGTGCCTTTTGATAGTGATACAGCTTCTGTAATTTTCTTGAAGATCCGTTCATAACTTTCTGAGTTACGTTGCTGGCAGACGCCAGTCAAACACACACATTTAATTTGGAAAGTGCAACCTAGAACCGCCTACCTAAGAGTGAAATACGACGCCTGGAATGCGTTTCTGGTCGTCTTTGTCGTTTTCTGGTTGTGATTGCGACACTATTTGGAGTTGCGTTTGTCATGTCGGAATACTCGTGATTCTGGGGTAGAAGAAAAGCAGTTCGTAGCAGTCGGATAATTTTTGGGGTTGAGAATCGGAGTCGGAGCCGGCAACACTAGCCTGTACCGAAATTAAGTCGGTGAAAATGTGCCTATTTTGTTCAGAATAGGAATTTGTAGGTGGCCAGGCATTTTTACGGGCCAAGGAGTCGGAGTCTGCACTTGACTATGCCAGAAGTCGAAGTAAAAAACTTGTCTGCACCAGGAATCGGATCCGAACACCAGTCGGGCATTTTTGCGGTCCATAGAGTCGCAGTCAGGCACTGGCAAAACATGGATGTCGGAGTCGGGGTTGGACTCGGTACACCCGACTCCAAAACCCTGATTGCAACAGGCAACAGTATCGAACTGACCACAGAGCAGGACCCTCAGTGCACCAGGACAGCTGCGAGGGCCAGATTGCGGGACTGGGGGGCGGAACAAAGCCCACGGTCGATGGGCTCATTTAAACAACAATATATTCAATATGGGCGAGGTCACGCTGCCGTGCAGGAGTCAGCATTGCACATGAAGACTATTGGTCAACTGATGAATTCATCTATTCATCCACCGCATCGCCCGCAGGGTAACAAACAATGGTGAAACTGAGCTGTTTCTTACAGTCGGTGCTTCTCATGATCTAGGGTATTCACCATGAACGAAGAATGCATTTCTATATCTTTTTGTTACTTTAAATCTTCAGGTTTCCAATGCACTGTCGATTTGAAAGCAAAGTGTTATAAAAATTAGTTTATAGAACAACTCACGCTCGCGAGAGTAAATTAATTAGGGATCAAATGACAGAAATGTTTCAGAAGCTGTGAAATATTCACGTATTGGAGGCTTAGCATTTAACAATGTAAAAAGGGGTAAGGAATTCAAGCACGTCCAAGGAATTGGGCATTTTCAGAGGGAAAAATAATAAATTAACAGATGCAGGTGTTTGTATGAGCCGACTAAGATACTGAAAATGGCCTTTCGCTGAGTAAAAGGGACAGGCAGTATGCCGAGAGGAATGGGGATACCGTACACGGAGGCGTTCCCACACTGGATCCACGCGCATGGGAACTGTAGCCGCAATATTTTATACCACTATTTTACCCAAACGTAGAAAGAATTTATTTGTCACTTCTAGTTGTACTTTTGCGGATACAACAAAGCTAACGTACAGTCGCGCCGGTGCTAGGTATCAGTGTACCTTAAGTTGCGGCACCCACAGGTCGGATTGACCAATATTTCGGTAAGTTAGCCTATATTTTACCCGGGCTGTGTCTGCTCGCTGCTCGGTTCGCCTCCCGGGGTATTCCTGCTGGAGAGAGAACTTGTGGGGCGGGATGCCTCAGCTCTGGTAAGACGGATCTTAATAAATGGAGAATTCTTTACTAAATAGACTTTGAAAGAATATTGTTGCCGATAAGTGTTTCAACAACATAAGAGAACCTATTCGAATACGAAATTTTATTTGCTCTTAATAAATATGAATTTTTAAAAATATTGTGCAATTACTTCGGAATTTTGCACGGAACTTTATATATGAAACTTTAGAGTATTTTATAGTACAAACTCTATTAGGTTTTATTCTGTTGTTACAGAAACTATGATTGGGTGAACGCGCAATAAATACGGAAAAAGTTCGCTTGTCTTCTCCTCCTACGGTGTGCGTCACTCGAAGTAAGCGAAATATGGTTTATACTCAGAGGGGAACAAGTTACGCCCCAACAGGAACAATAATTTGGGAAAGAAAACAATAACCAGCGTAGTAGTATTATAGTGCGATTACAAGCGCAGCAATGCTTGGTAGCATCGCGCAGGAAAACAAGAACGAAAGACCATAATTTGTAGTATGAGGTTCAAGGTTAGTAAGAAGGCTTGCTAGCGCAGCGATTCTAAGCCGCATCGCACAGAAGGTCGAATATTTTATCTTAGCATTTCTGCCGGAAGGTCTTGAGTGACTGCGAACTCACATAAGTGAGTTCTGTGTCTCAAATTTAGAAAGTAGGCGCATCTTTAACACTGCGCGGCTCGGCTGAACGAATTCGCTCAGCCGTGTGGCACCGGGCAAGAGACGGAAAACGAAAAGAAAAGAAAAAAGAAGCGCCGGTGCGGACGGTCTCTTCTGTGGCCCTCCGCACCAGCGAAGGTAGGAGTTTCGCGGAATAGGTCGGCAACTTCGATCGGTGGCCCACCTCGCGGAGTAAAAGGGAGAATATAGAGAACCTATCTAACCTAACAAACTAACCTTCTAAGTAGGAACTGCGGCCAGCTGCAATAGTCCCTGCGGAGAAGGCTCTCTGGACAGCCCTTGGGTCTGTGAGGCCCATATACATTGTGGCAGGGACTATAGGCCCGTTAGAATATACCCCTTAGGGCTTGTAGTATGAAACTAGAAGGAAGCAAACAGACAGAGAAAAGACATCCCGAGGGCCTAAAGAATTCTATGGTAACCTATGGCATATCGAATCCCTGAATATTTCTAGTATTCGTAGCAAGATAAATTTCTGTAACGTCAAATGCAGAAGCATATAAGTTCGTTCGCAAGACGTATACTGCTCGGGCATAAAACCTCCAGTTGCCATTGTGAGCGTAGGGACGGCAACACAGGAGGGCCGGGGCCTCATGGCGCCACGCTCAATCTCCGTCATAGCAGCGGACGTATCGTTGACTGCAGCGATTGCCTTTCTGTCTGTCAGAAATATTTGCTTCCTCTTGACGAGAATTGGACGGTGGAACGCAAGCGAGTGCGAGAGAGAGGATGCCAATGGAGGCGTGATGAAGGCCTTGCACTTTTGCAACACCGGCGTCTGTGCAAAGGAAATGAACAGCAGCGGCCGAAGTGACCGGAGAGAATGAAGTGCAGATATGCAGGGGAGAACGGAGGGAGGTTGTTATTGCATGCCGCCAGGTCCATACTTAATGCGTTGTCCGTAGGCATTTTAAATGGCATTTGCTACGACATGAGGAGTTTGTTTACCATATTGTGTTATAAAGAGAATGCAGGGATGGTTAAAGGTAAAAAGTGGACATGTTTCGGCTCAATTTCAAAGTAAAAATACTTTTATGAATGAGCTTGAGGATGACGAAAGATTGAGTGGACAATGCTGTAGTACTGGCGGAGACACATATGGGATGATACTCGTAGTTCATCAGTATTGTTTATGCTTCACCCATCAATTGATAATATATAATAATGCTAATGATGCCCAGCATCTCCCTACTTGAATTAAATACAATGCAACATCTCGAAAACAAAGTCGAAGCGTCTGAAATGACCTAGAAATGTAGAGTATCTTGGATACTGTAAGTTATCATTTTCATTCAAATCTTTCGCGCTAACGAAGATTTGTATCATCGCCAGTGAAAAACTCTTCGAAAGAAAGAAAGAAAAAGAAAGCTTGATAAACGAGCAACGTGTATTGAAACACAACAAACAAAGAATATTATTGTAGCAACAAATAAACAAACGTACATAGCTAATGATAATGGACAGCGGCGACAACCGTAGCAACAGCAACGGCATTTGCGCTTGGCAGTAACAAAGATTTAATTGAAAAGAGATACGTATGCTTGAGAAAGGGAGAACAAACATGAAGATCCATGTGGAACTGATTTTAGCGAGTTGGATTGGACGATCGAAGTTTTGCACTGTACAACATGCATTGTTAGAGATGCAAATAATGATTTGATATTGAAAGTGCGTTAATTTCTCCCCTTCAGAGTATGTTTTAATGTAGAAGATAAAAATGTACACTGGAAATTTTTTCTTAATAATGTAAAATATGCATATAAATAAATATATAAACAGATAAACGATGTGTATTATTTAGTGTAGATAGCGTACAGTAGGGTGTATCGATTTGACCTTGTTCTCGAAACTTCCGATATAAGACCTAAAAAGTATGCACTTATACCTAAATCGCCCATGATGTCCAATGAACGCCTTGAACGTTTACCTGTCCCACAGGTCAAAAGTTTGTAAGAGCCCTGTCCCACCATACTTGCACGCAATGTTGCATCTCATTTCCGTTACTCTAATGACTATAATTGCATGCTATTTCCGAGGACAGCTGTATCCACAACTGTCTGGAATGGGCACAGTAGGCCGGAAAGGGTTAAGAAAACAAGGTGTCTTCATTATATCAACAGCTATCGATGATATTGAGTGAGTTTTGATTTAGCTGCAACTCCGCACTATTTCTCAAAAGCTGCTCCTGGAGAATCACCTCGTTCAGTAATTCCTAACCGAACTCAGTTCATCGTTTGTATCTTCGATATTCGGAAAGTTATATTGTATTGACATATCGCACTTATCTGCACGTCTAATATAAGAGTAGTAATAAGCGTTGTAATCGTGATGAAATCCAATCATTATTACTACTAAAAGTCATGCATCACATTGCTAGTCCTCTCTGTTACATTTGCAACTCGTGTATAGAGAACGGTGTTTACCCTTATATTTTACAGCATGCCCGTGTAATTCCTATCTTTAAGTCCGGCAGTTCAAGTGATGTATCTAATTATCGGCCTATATCTACGCTGTCTATCTTCAATAAAATTTTAGGAAAAGTTATTCACTCTAGATTATCAAATTTTCTTTCATCACACAACATAATATGTAGTAAGCAGTTAGGTTTTCGAACAAAATCTAATACCACGCTAGCTATATTTCATCTGGTAACAGACCTTCTGAAGTGCTTCCATGATAAAATATATGGTATATGTCTCTTCGTCGATCTCAGAAGGGCGTTCGATAAAACTCTTCTACTAAAAAAACTCGATCATTATGACGTTCGGAACGCTGCAAATGGACTGATAAAAAGTTACTGCCTAACAGGGCCCAATATGTGCTCTGTAACGATACCAAATCTCACACAATACCCATTACCTCAGGTGGTCCTCAAGGAAGCATTCTAGGTCCGGTACTTTTCAATGTTTTTATCAAAGATATAACTACTCTTGGCATGAACTGTGTATTCTATGCGGATGATGCCATTTTCTACACCAATAGTTCTAATTTTTATGTTGCAATCGATATCCAAATTTAATAAATGCATTGTCCGAATGGCTGATTCAAAATAAGAATAACAGCCCACGAAAATAAAACTAAATTAATGCTGTACTATCCATGTACTCACCCACAGCTGCCACCTATCTTCTTTAACACAAATCAACTAGAGTGGGTGCCTCAGATAAGGTATCTTGGATTGATTTTGGATGAGCGGCTGAATTCTAAAGCCCACATCGAGGAAGTAGGGCGTAAGCTGAGCAGAGTTCTTGGTATAATCTACGCAATACCCAACTATATTGACCGTGAATCACTAAAAGTGGTTTATTACTCATTAGCTCACTCAGTGCTGGTCCAGGATATCACCCATTTGGGGTGGAGCCCCACGTTGTCATAATCATAAACTTTAATATTGAACAACATACTGAGGCGAATACTTCGCGCTAATCGCAACGCTAACAATATCTCTCTAATGAATTACAGACATGTGTACTCTACTCTGAAAATGTTGCAATTTCAGGATGTCTACAACTATTCCTCACATAATTTTTTTCGATTCGTTTTAAATAATCCTCCCGAAGCATTTCAAACGCATTTCAGTTCACTTATTCCCCAACAAAATTACGAAATGAGACGTTCCGTTCTCAATCTCCCTAACGTGCGTGTTGGCGGTGAAAAGCGCTCAATAGTTTTCAAATTGCATTGCTTCTCAATAAAATTCCGTTGCATTTATTAGACCCAATTTCCGACAATATATTTAAAAACTTTTTTAAAGAATATGTACTGCAATTGTATTAGCCTTTATCTTTATATTTGCCCAAAATGTTAAGCTTAACTTCAAGTGGCTATGCAGATACATCATTATAATTGTCTCTTACTCGGGTACCAAACGATTATTGTACTGTATCAATGTGCCTGTGTGTAATAAGCCTATCAACCTATTAACCAAACTAAGTAGGTATTCAATTTTCAACAGAAACAAACGATGTCGGCAGAAGTGAAGAGCACTTGGACACTAGTTGGGCTTGCTGCACAAGTTCACCACAGTGAAATTACAGCCAAATGATACTGGGGAACAAGCAGTAATTTGTTGTCGAAATTCTTTCAGCTGTATTTTCATCAGTTCTACATATATGCCTTGTGATTCCAAATTTGAAGACCGTTTTTGTCTATCATGTCCCATTTTCAAGCAATCACGTCCTGTTTCTTGTACTTCGTTAGTGCTATTCCTACGGACCGCGCTCTGGGAGATATTTCAGACGAACCCTATAATGCTATTCTTACGAGAATTTTACGTACGAATATCTAAAAAAAAACTGACGTTCTTGTGAAATTCCAGTTGGAGAACTAAAATCAATGTCATATATTGACTTACGGGCAGTTTTTAAATTTGAGACAACAGAAAAATATAAAATTATATATTCCTGTGTAATAGCTAACTGTTGTCTTCCTATTCCAAAGTTCTCATATAGAAGCATCAGTAAAACCATCTCCACAGCAGCGAGTAACTTGATTTCCAGGAGTCTTCCAGGGCCATGCGACGAAAATCAATTGCTTCGCATGCTGTGATGGAGTTAGGGTGTAAGAGGAGGTTTCTCAAGTGGGTTATGTAGCAGGATACTGGGTAGTGTAGCAGAGCGGTGTAACAGGAAGCTGGTTTAATTGGAGTGGTCAACAAAGAGACTGGTCCCGTATAGTGATGGAAGAGGATGCTGCTCTAGCAGAGTGGTATAACAGGAAGGTTATTCAATCGAACGCTGCATCACCATACACGCTTTCCTTTCATTAATAATTTCCGGTTCAATAGATTAATACTGCAGGCAGGTATTGAGTCCCATAAAGGGACATTAGCAGCCAGGACAGTAAAGACGGATCGTTGCAAACGACCCTTTGAGCCACGCAGTGCAGTTGCCACTTATGACCTCACTTTAGCACTGATATTGGAAACCAATTGCACCACGATAGAGACGGGCCCGGCGGTCGGATCTATCGCCCCTAACTGTTATCATTTGGGCGATAAATTGTGGCGAGCGGATAACAAAGATGGGATATTTGTAGGAACACGGCACCAGATCTGAGCTGAAAGGCAGGGGGCATGATTTGTGGCTTGTGATGTCAGAGGGGGGCGGGGGGCGGTGAAGCCATCGAGGATAGATGGGGGCGAGGGGGTGGCATGTCCCGCGGCCACAAAATGGGGCGATTGGAAAAAGGAAGGTTAGTGTTAAATTACAAATAGGGCAGTAAAGTGGAAGAGCTGCAGCGGCGGCGATAAAAACTGCCGGATTGGAGATGGAAAGCTCGATTTAATGTGAATATGTTGCAGCAGACGGTGAATTTTGAAAATTAGTACACGAAAGAAATCATAGAAATGAAAATGTTGCATTCGGCGGCAAGGCGGTAAGGAAGGACAATGTCCTCGCAACAGTGAGATTTGGCTGACTCAACAAGGAACGTAATTATTCAGCAATAAATGGCGCGATAAAGCTGTGCAATAGGTGCTATGTTACCAAACCGTTGCCAGCTTAGCGATTGTATGAATATTTAAAGCGTTCCTCAGTTGACTGGCGCCACACAGACCCAGCAGGCGCAGTTGTTTAGCAGTAGGACGTTTTGGGCTGCCCTACCTAGTCTGTCAGACCGAGCAGTTCCGCTTCCCTAGAGTGTGTACACACGCTATGGACTGCTCTGTCCATTATATCAAGGAAGTTTGGGCGTGGTCAAATTTCTCTAAAGCGTTGCCAATTTTATAGGTATTTCTGAGATTTTGTTCCGCCCATATCTTAGCCCCGCCTACTACCTGCATATAGAGAAATCTCCGAAACGCCCTTAGCATTGGAAACACTGTAGAGGAATTGAACCATGCCCATTCTGCCTCGATAAAATGGGCAGAGTACAGTCAAAAGAACGAGTTTCGTCATCTCCGTGTCCGAATGCGTTGATGTGTACATTTAAATAGCACCCGCTTGCAAAGCATTCTTGAACTTATAATTTCCTTCAAATTTGAAAAGTTGTTTGAAATTTAACTAACGGCACTTGCTGGGCAAACTGAACAGACGCTAACATTCTTTTCACCTTTTTTTGTTCAACTCAAAGCTTACGAGTCGAGGGATTAACAAACGTTCGGACGATTAGCTAAAGAAGCTCATTCTTTTGAGTACATAGTGTGAAACGAGTGAAACTCTACAGACCACATGCTAATTCTCTCTTACGTTGGTATTAAAAGTATTATTCTTCTGTCAGTAGAAGAATGAAAACCTCAGTGCGCTGCTCCCTAAATATGTTGGGAATAGCATCGATATGAGAAATGTATGAGCATTGTTTGTTTGTTTGTTTTGTACCAGCCATTAGGTAGACGAAGGCAGACACCGGGAAACTTTCCAGATCTAATACCCCGTTACGGTAGAGTTGTCTTCCTAGGGAATGCAGTGCAGCCAACGTGCCGACAGCGAGGCCGCTACGTACAAGAGGAAAAGCAAAGAAAACAATTCCTGTGGTGCAATAAGTACACAAATACAGTCGTTTTATATACTAGCATGGCTCGACGCAGCTACTGCACGTACATGCGACACGTAAGACATAATGTGCGAAAGCTAAAAAACACACGTACATGTGCTTCCGAATGATAGACATTTACTGTAAGTACTACAATGTTTCTATCATCTCAGCGTGTAGCACGCAAGTGTAGAAGTTCTCGCAGTATTCGTCTATGCTGCTGAAAGTGCTTGTAATTTTCTAAAAATGATGATATGCATCAGTGGCAGATGACGTTAGCACTTAGCAAAATGATGCCGACACTTCTTGATCCATACTGCAGTGCCAGCTATGATCAGTCGGAGATTTGGAAGAAGAGAAGATTATCGGCAACTGACTTCGTTGTTGCCCTAAGAGAATTTTTTTTAATTTTTGGTGCCTTTAGTACTATACATTTAATATTGCATATATGTTCACGTATTTACAAACATTAAACGATTCTCTGGTACCATAGCTTGTGGGTAACAAACTCATCTACGTACTTACTTTGTGCACAATGTTGTTAGCTCGTTGTTAGTTGTTGTAGCGCTTCGAAAGCGAGAACGTCTAGGCAACAGTACCGTATGTGTGTCCGTAAAGCCTGTTCGGGGCTCAGTAAAGGTTGTGACTACGAGGCCGAGGCTCAGTGTCTATTATGCTCTTATGGTGCGAGGCTGTGCTGTGTTGCGGGCTGTGACTCTCATGAGGACTCTAGATAGCTTCATATTTACCCTATCGTTGAACACAACACTTATTGACAGTGCCGGTGGGCCTATACATTTAATTACGGACAATTATCCAGAATCCTTTGTCTTAATTAGATGATTTCAGCTGATTGATTGGACGATTTTAACCTTCAGGGGAGAGGGATGCATCAAACAGGAACACTTTTATGACGCTTGTGCTCTGTAAAAATATCCAAAGAACAAAGCAGAGGTTCAGTAGAGAGCACTTCATCCTATCAGTGGTACACTGACTTTGTCTAGCGAACATGATTCAAAAATTTATGTCGGAGCCACGCTATGCATGCACACGAGCAACTCATGAGCGGCTGTTTAGCTCGCATATGCTCCAAAAACCCAGCAAAGGCCTGTAGCAAAGATACCCCAAGGAAATTTCTCAAGTTCATTGACGTGCAAGCTCAGAGACCTCCTTAGAAGGTGGGACCAAGGAGCTTCTATAGTGAGGAGGGCACCAGGAGCCTCGTCCGTGAAGCTCAATAGTCGCTTATGGCTGCAGCCAGTCGCGTATGCACCAATCGCATATAAAGTAAAGAGTGTCTTATGGCTGCAGCCAGTCGCGTGTGCACCAATTGCATACAAAGTAAAGAGTGTCTTATGGCTGCAGCCAGTCGCGTATGCACCAATCGCATATCAGTAGGGAATCGCTTATGGCTGCAGGCAGTTGCGTATGCATAAATCGCATATCAGTAACTCGGTTTGTCTGTTGCTCCCCCGTGAAACTCACTGCTCCCCATCACTTCCACCAATGAGATTCATGAACGCGTCTCACAGCTGGTTGACTCGCTGGCGAATCTGTGGATGGGCCGCACGGCTCCCTCCTACTCTATTGAAGCTCCTTGGGCGGGACTACTTGTGATGACGTCACGCACAGACAAGCCTTGATTACGTCACAGGAGTCGCTGTGGTGCAGCTTAGGCCGCAATGCTCAGTGTTGGCCAAGAATCTATATAGTGCTTCTCACTTGAGGTGATGTCACGTAAACTAGCGAACTTAGCGACATCGTATGTCGACGCCACACCGTGTAATCGCAAGCTCTACTAATGAGCGGGAGTTCAGTTTGCACGTCATTCAACTCAAGTACTTTCCAGGAGTATCTTTGCTTTCGATGTTCACTGAGTACTGGGACGGCGTGCAGGATGAACGTTGAGTTAAGCTCGTGGCACACCAGCTGTTGCGTCTAAAGCAGCTTCAATGGTGGCGCAGTTCCGTTCGAGTCATGAGACCAAAATCTTCATTGCAAGAGAATTGGGTTCTTTCCAAAATTTTGCCTTTTATAAACTGATAAGGTTACGCGCTACAGTATAGCCGGAAGCCTATCTGTTACTTATTAGAGGGCTAATTTTTTTCACAAACGACATGAGTTCGCCGTTATCGACAGCTGGTACTGCCCGAAGTGAATAGAGATAGCGTGCTGTGGCGTGACCAAAACAAAACCGCGCGTGACGTAACAACATATTACGCCCAATCAGAGGAGTCGGCTTTCTGCTGGTGTGGAAACGGCTGTGACGTCAAGCAAGGCTTGGATTGGTCACGCGAGAGCACCTTCGTCTGAAATCACTTTGACCATTACGATGGACATGACATCTTTTCTACATCTTCGTATCACGAAGGATGAAATACAACTGTTAACTATAGAACGAACGACGCATTCATTTTTTTTTGTCATCGCTGCTGGCACAAATTTACATACGCAGAGATATACTGAATACACATAAAACACTGTCGCTTCTCTTGCTTTTAAATTATGAATTTTCCTTTTTATACAACCATACGCTGCTTCTACCTAGTATCATCGCTCAGCGTGAGAATTAACAAAATCGATTTCGAGTTCTGACAATCGATGCAGAAGTAGAAAAACCAACATGGCTGCCAAGGAAAAGTTTAACGAGGCGAATTTTTGGTGGAAGAAGAAAGACGAGAGTGGCAACAGGAGTGCCACTCCCGCTGCAGGGTGGAGGTGGGTTCGTGGGACTCCCGCGGAGAACATACTGGGGGACGACGGCACTTCCAGTCCTCCTTGCTGGATGGCTGCCTCCCTGTCACCTAAGGGGGTAAAGGGTGGCGTGTTTGTCAGAGGCAGCGGCGATCTCCTTCGTCCCTCATCCATTCATCCATTACTAATGTTAAAATCAGTCGCAAAGTTATATTAAATGAAAGTATAAGTACGATAGGCCACTATGCTGTAACCTTTTAAAGATCTTACCGATGTTTTCAAATAATTTGGGTGTTTTCCTATTTTCGCAGTAATATTCACAGCAACAATTTTTATGGAAAAAATAGTATGCGGCAGAATAGAAGAACCTCGTCCCAGAGCCGTGAAGCTGCCGGGATTTCTGCTTTTAACCAAGAGAGCTGGGAACTATTACAGCATCAGACCGGTACTTGAGCTCGAATGTGCACACAGGGTTAGAGAGCACAGCAGTGAAGAAAAGAAAGACATTAAGAGCATGAGCAGAGTTTGGGGATTGATTTCGGATTGTGCAAGGAATCCACGAAAAGTACGTATAGGCATTCTGCGGCCGCCTTCAATCTGCCCAACAGCAAATCGAACGCACAGGATCATTAACGACAACCTAATAGCATCAGCCCTCAAGCACCATAGACATTTAACATTAAAGCTCAACTTCCGTCAGGAAGGGAAAACCTTAAAAACTTCAAAATGCCATCAGCGTTTCAGCAAATTTAAATTTTCATGGTGGAATCCTGCTGATCGTAGGAACAGCGCTGCCCGAAACCTCGAGAAATGTTGATATTCGTTGATGTAGGCACAAGATATCAGCAGTCGGAGACACGTACCGTATTTTTACAGCTTAATTAGTAAATAAGTCGATGTAGCCAAACTGTCAACATCTACCTCATGTATCTGACCAAGCCGTCGTGTATTTCATGCTCAGATGTACGGCTTGTATACAATCCGCATCACTAATGTTTAAGTGAAGTGAATTAACAGGATCTCCAGCAACATATCGCCTGTTTGTGACAGACTAAAATCAATGCAAGATCAGCTGTCAGTTGTCGCTGTGTCCGATGACACACTTCTGACAGCAGCTGTGGTTCAACTTGACAATCTTCTTGAAATAGTAGTACAAATCTTCTTGAAATAGTAGAACAAATCTTCTTGAAATAGTAGTACAAATCTTCTTGAAATAGTAGTACAAATCTTCTTGAAATAGTAGTACAAATCTTCTTGAAATAGTAGTACAAATCATCTTGAAATAGTAGTACAAATCAAATCTCACGCACAACTGCCCGCCCAGGCGCATCTTATTGAGAATTTTGAGAAGTAATTTTAATGGTGGCAAATATTTTTAAAGAAAATAACGTAATTAAAAGAATAGAAACTGCTACCTATGACTGGTCATTCTTTACTAGAAAAATACTTTTAATTTACATGAGAATGATGTGTTAACGAAAATAAAGGTAAATCTGTACGGAAATGCTACACTGTAGTGTCATATATTCAATTCTTTACAGTTGCACACATGCAACATAGCTCTGGGAGCCACAAGGCGCACCGGGACATCTCTTAAGGCGCACCAGTACGCCAAGGCGCACCAGTACGCCAAGGTGCACCAGCACGCCAAGGCGCACCAGTACGCCCAGGCGCACCAGTACGCCAAGGCGCACCAGTACGCCCAGGCGCACCAGTACGCCAAGGCGCGCTCTTTGAAGACCACAAGCGTGCACCGAAGGAGCTGTAGAGCATCTTAGAGCCCTAAACTGTCCGCAGCGCCTGAGCGCTCGGCCTCTCAGAGCAACAAAGTTTCAGGAAGGCAGTTCGCCTTTGCTCAGTTCGAGTATATCGCCCACAGCGACGGAATGTGGTAAACTAAAGACAAGCAACGCTTAACAGCCTGACGGCTTTTGAAAGTTTCACCTTGCGCTCAGATAAAATACTGTAAAATTATTCGAAAAGTGAGTGATGCAGCAATACTTAGAACCACACGTAGGTACTATAAGACACACGTGCCTAACCTTTCTGCACGTGCACGAGTACGGAGGCAGGATGGGACCCTTGGGGTACGCAGGAGTACATGCCCGAGTCGCCAGGGCCCACGGACCAGACCCTCAGAGTAGCCACAGCTGTACCTTTGGCCGCATCCGCCTGGGGTACACAGAAAGAGGTTTCGGCTGGAGGATGCACAGCACTGTAAGCAAAAGCCATTACCCTCACCCAATTTGAAAACTAGCTAATTCGTAACAGTTTCTGCAGTGGCCAAAAGCTTACTAGGGTAACTCATCTTCAAAATTCCCGTGACACAATGACGACATCATGACGTCAATTCAACCAAGAGCGACGTTTATATTGTTATTAAAAATGCAGCTTATGAAACAATTTTACGTCACTATCACGTCATTGTGTCACGGAAAGTTTTCGCTGCAAAGAGCGTGAATAGGTAGCAACAGCCAACGCCATATTGCTTTACCAGCAAGGCGCAGTAAAATTCAACATAGCCATCTGTACAACTTGACAATTTCATACGGTGTTAGCCAGAGGAAATATTTCACGCATGTATGTAGAGGAACAAGTGCGCTTTAGAACTAGTTATCACCGAACTGAAACACCTCCAGGAACTGAGACAATATGGCTGTCCACGTTTTAGGAGTATCACCGGAGTGGAAAAGAGCACCACATTGATGGGAGCAGTAAACATGTCATCAGCATACTGGACTTTAATAACAGCAATAGATTCGTTAAAACAGGCAACGTTGACTTGGCCATACGCACCTACAGGGAAACCTACAAGCACTGGTTCTTGCTGCAGGTAAAGCCCTCTTAGGCCCAGAGAAGTGTACGGCTGCAGTCGACCACAAATTGTCAGGGCAATAGCAGCCACCAGTAACAACGGAACATAAACCCTCACACCACCATACCTGCAACTCCACACCTCCTCTAGGCGAGTTGTAGTCGAGCAGAGTGTTGCCATGGTACCAGTACACGACGGATGGCAACACTGCAGCAGCTCTGACGGTGCACTGGAGTGTGAGTGACGAGCCCTCCTCGATATGCAGCTCCCTGGGACCGGCTATGGAGACCATCAGGCGGCCTAGGGCAGGTACACAATTGAATAACTACAACAGTCTTCGCGAAAATTATATTTGAATCGCTGCATTAAAGAAAAAAACACTTTAACCGGCAACATATGTACTATTTGGGATAATACATTGGCGGGAAACTCTTGAGGCCTTCAAAAACTAAAGCAATGCAGCATAGACTTTACTATAAATCGTTATTTCATGCTGAAAATCTCGAGACGATAAACAAAAACTACAAATTCTAAAAGGTATCAAGTCTAAGATTAAATAAGCAGCACAGACGCAGTTACAGCGAAAGGACGCATTTGAAGAAAATTTTCTGAGCAATTTGGAATATTGAGTTGCAGAGTCTCGTCACTGTAGTAGAATAGTTTTTATCTGAGAATTTAACACTCTCAATCGCGTAGAAAACACAATAAAAAAGTAGGACGAATAGCAGTTAAGTTTCAAAACACAGGATGTAATTAAAGTTGCTAAAGGATGCAATGAAGCATAATAATTTAAATTTGTCTTTGAAAGCACAGCTAAGACATTCACAAAAGCTATTAAGCACAAAGGATATTTGACAAAATAACACAGTATTATCATATCCTTAAAAAAGTGCCATCCATACAACTTTATTTTACTTAATATAAAATAGACTTCCAGAGTTTCTACTGACGCAGTGCGTAGCGGTTTCATTTTAGCGGCACAAAACAGGGTTTTGCTAAGGCTGCCTTTTTATATTAGCCTTTATCACAATTCCGTAAAATATCTTCAGATTTATTGCCTGTAGGTATACAGTTCACTTAAAGTGCCGTATTATTGTTGTGATTTTGGAATGGGTTTATATTTACGACTACAATATAACGTCGATATAAAACGTAGTTGAATATTTGGCGTAAATTCCGTAGACTTGTGAGTAAGGAGTTGAGAGATTTAAATGGTGACTTCAATTATTGAGAACGAGTGTAGATATTTAAATATTTGGCGTAAACTCCGTAGACTTGCAGAGAACTAGTGGAGATATTTGAACATTCGGTGCAATTTCCGTGGACTTACATCAAGCAAATGCATGTTTGTAGAAGCTTGCAGAAACTCCGCTGATCAGAGGAGTTTACTAATAAAAATAAGCAGGAAATCTTCCTGTTCTTCACAAAGCGAGCCATTCTCATCATGTTTAACAGGCGCACATCATACTGAAATTTCTCAAGAGATACACTCACACACTCGCAGCTAGAGTGGCGCTCGCAGCTGAGCATTAACTAGCTTACAGCTGCTTATACATGCAGGATGATGCAGCTTTATGGCGGTATAAACGACAAACGACAGCTGTGTATAGCTGGCCGAATGGCGGCGTGCACCACCCCGTAAACCTCCCAGCTGCTGACCACATCACACCGTCACCACCATACTACACCGCACTTTCGGTATTATACCACACTGAAACATCATCACAGCACCATCACTAATACAGCATACATCCCTACCACACGGATACAGTGTCGCCACATCATCACTATTACTGCCACACCATCACTCACCATCAGTGGTGGAGGCCGTGTTGTTGGCTACGAACACTTTCCCTTTGGCGAAGGCGTAGCCGAGGCTTTTCTTCGCTGCAACGCAAAGGAAATTTTTGAGTTGAGATGAGAAAGACGCCACACTCATTGTAAGAGCGTTGTACGATACTTATGCTGCTTTAAGCAAGAGCTTTTCAAGATAAAAAAAGGAAGAAGCATGTCTAGTGTCTTGAAAAGGAAGAATCTACATATGTAGCGAGGTACGCTGAGCATATGCCCAAGTAGCATAAGAAATAAAGGAGCAGAAAACATTTGTTAATGGAAGTAGGAAAGTATCAGAGTACAAAAGTTGGTAGAGAAAGTCGCAGGCTCGTTGGAAATTGTGACCATGGGGGCTGAAGCTCCTCCATTGATGGGATCCAAGTGTTACTGCAGCGACAGTATGCACGTGTCCCGCTTCTAATGGGAGACTAGCCGAGCACCTAAGGGTACGCCTCTGTTACCTAGGAAACGTCCCAGTCTTAATATATCTTACAGTATTATTCGCCACAACAAAGTGTGCGTACACTTAGTTTAGTTGATAACCTAGGAAATGGATACCGGGAGCACAATGCTTAATTTATTGTTTTCTGTACGGACCGACAGCGACCTAAGCAAGAGCGCGTTAACCGTGAAAGTTTTGTTTATGCTATATGTATATGTTCCCCGCTGCTGTTGCGGCTACTCGTAGAAGCGGCAGGCCACAGATGATATCAATGACACTGATGGTCGTGAGTTTGAGTACCGCCCAAGCATGGGAGCTTTTGCTGCACCTAACGCGCTTAGTCAGCATTTGATATTTGCAAGCTGTTGCGGGGTACGGACCCTAGCGAGAAGTGGGAAGGGGCAGGGCGCAGATGGTTGCATGAGAGCCGTCCGTCGTTGGCGAGTACAGCCATACACGTCTTTGGGACCAGTTGGTCTAAATCTGCTGCACGAACCAGTGCGTCTGGGTTTCCCAGTAGGGAGTGCAGTAAAGGTAAAGTCAACTTTAACTGTACCCTCCACTGGGAAACCCACACGCACTGGTTTGTGCTGCAGATATAGGCCAACTGGCGCCGGAGGAGTAAGTACAGATCGTAGCACCTCTAGCACAGAAGTCAGACACACACGGCATGTTGTTGTTGTGTCAAGTTGACTTTGCCTATATTTTTACCTTCACAAGATATTGTCACTGAACACAGCACATTTAACACTCACAGGGCAAGGATTACAATCTCAAATTAGATATTACAAATGGTGATAATGGCTTTAAGGATTGCGCCATTCCAAATAACGCATTAGCCATAAAGCACGTTACTTTTATTGTAACAGTAATCATGCTCACTTCATCACCTTTAACTCTTGTTCTTTCATTTGACAAGAACTTTAAATGGGAAGACAGTCTAAGACTGTAACTGCAGCAACAGCCGCAGCGCCGCATGATGCTACTTGTCGCCTGCCACAAGCGTCTGCAAGAGACATTCCCAAATCTGGAATTCACTGGCAGAGCCGCAGCCCTCATTTGCTCAGATATTCCCGCCGTTGGCAGCTTTGATGTCGGCGCGTCTAGTAACACACACCGCTGCTGTTCATGCCAGCGAAACGTGGAGGCTCGACTGGAATTTATTTTCTCCTGGTAATGTGACCTTTTCCTCCAGCATTCATAAAGAACGTCAAAGACGTTTTGTCATTAACACTCACCAAAGAATTTCAAAGACATTTCTAGAGGGTCGAGCTTGAGGCTGGATGAAGCTATTTGATGTAGGGCATGTAATATTCCAACCATTACCGTCTCTCTGACCCAAATTTGCGGCACAAGTTTAAACACGCTGGGAATGAGCTCATAATCTTGGTAATCTTAAGCAGAACCTCAGGGTCAGAGCGTAATAAAGAGCCTGGAGTTCGACGGACAAATCCAATTGGAACAGAGGACTTCTTGTTATAATGTCTGTACCATTACACCTAATGCAACACTGCACTAAAGCAGAGGTAAACACTACTAATATACCTAGATACAGCACAACACCTAACCTGATAGTCCAGTATGTATGCATTAGCTTACCAGCCACGCTTTGTGCAGTCACGCCATTTGTAATGCATCATTTAGTTCTAAAATACAACACTGCGGTGCAAGATGGCGCTGATGGCGAAAAAAATATTTTATTTTTACATTTATTTAGCCACAAAAGTCTGCTCTGATCTTGTCGGCATCAAGCCGCAAGTACAAATAAACGGCAATTAAATTTAAAATTTTTTTCGCTTTTCATGTCAAGTCAACAGTTGCAATACACGTCGATGCGAGAATGAAGCATGGTCGACTTTACTTTGCAGTGTTTCATTTTTTTTTTTTTGTACCAAAACCCGTAGAACTTTTTGGCCAAACCAGTATTGTCTTTTCAAAATGGAATAAGCGTTCGCTCCCACGAGTAACACATTCAACGCGACCATTTCCCTTGTTATTGCATGTCACTAGAGATACCGAGGCACGTTGTAGCCAAATGGACCGAAGCAACGATTTTTTGAAATGCCTTAAACTTCACGGACAGTACGTCATCAGACGTGCACAGTTTCGTTAGATCAGATGCGTTCGATTGGATGGGGTATTCATACTCGATGGGACAAAGTAAGTTTTTTGGTTACTCGCGGTACGCGAGGTTAGACGAAAATAGGTAAGGTGAGCAAGAGTTCTTCAGATGAGTGAAGACTAATTTACCCATCCAGATAATGGGTTCCGCTTTCTCACTGCAATATTTTCACAATGCTGAGTGTTACAGTTGCAATTCATTTGTTCCTTTGCTTCACAGGTTAGCCCCTTCACTACGGTGACGATACTGTTGTCGTCATGACGACCGCACCGTCGCTCTCCGATGACGATACCCCTATCGTCACGGTTTATTTATTTCTTCCCTGCATATTCTCTACCGGAGCACACTGCTATACTCACTGATAGAGCATAAGTGTAAGTAGAATACTTAATGTCGCACAGCGCATCGTATGGCGAAACCGCGCGGTCGTGCGGAAGGGTTAATTAAAATAAGTGACTTTTTTACTTCTTACTTGTTTTTATTGCTTTAAACTGATGTATTTTCTGAGAGGTAATTACCCTCAGCTACAAGTATGAGCGTAAACCTACCTTGTAGGTCTTCGGAAGAAGTCCAGGTGACGTTCTTCACATCACCCCACGTGTGTGGAGTCATGCTGCTGAGTGTCTTTGGTGGTCCCGCAGTTAGCGACCAAAAAGAGAGCCAGCAGCGAATTATCTCCACAGTGCACGTAACCGCTGACCGCTGGTCTATCAGGTATTCTTCTTAAATAAGAATCAAGCAAAAAGAATCCTGTAAACATTCACCATTGATTTAAACAACGCAGCTTAATCATAACAAATATAAGCACAAACCAGTAACATCCACCAACACAGCCCCCCCTCCCCGCAGGAGAACACAATATGACGTCAAGTGGTAAAAGTACAGCACGTTTTTTCTTGAATTATTCGCAATACTTAGAACGTCGGTGATTAAAAGAACAACCAGAACAAACTGTGAAGATCTACGAACAGAGGATTAAGACTACAGTTATATGACCAAGCGATAAAATATTCTAATAGCTTCAATGTACGGGCAGCAAGACTGTTTATCAAAATGCCGCAGCATATTCGAAACGCTACTAATATGACAGTTACAGAATTTAAAATTTACTTCATTCTCATATAAAAACATGTGCCAGATAGACCAGCAGTCAGCGGTTACGTGCACTGTAGAGATAATTCGCTGCTGGCTCTCTCTTTGGTCGCTAACTGCGGTCCCACTGACGACACACAGCATCGTGACTCAGCACACGTGGGGTGGTGGGGGAGAATGTCACCTGGACTTCGTACGAAGACGCACAAAGATCACAAGCACAGCTTGNGGTAAACACTACTAATATACCTAGATACAGCACAACACCTAACCTGATAGTCCAGTATGTATGCATTAGCTTACCAGCCACGCTTTGTGCAGTCACGCCATTTGTAATGCATCATTTAGTTCTAAAATACAACACTGCGGTGCAAAATGGCACTGATGGCGAAAATAATATTTTATTTTTATTTTTATTTAGGCACAAAAGTCTGCTCTGATCTTGTCGGCATCAAGCTGCAAGTACAAATAAACGGCAATTAAATTTAAAATTTTTTCGCTTTTCATGCCAAGTCAACAGTTGCAATACACGTCGATGCGAGAATGAAGCATGGTCGACTTTACTTTGCAGTGTTTCATTTTTTTTGGGCCAAAACCCGTAGAACTTTTTGGCCAAACCAGTATTGTCTTTTCAAAATGGAATAAGCGTTCGCTCCCACGAGTAACACATTCAACGCGACCATTTCCCTGGTTATTGCATATCACTAGAGATACCCAGGCACTTTGTAGCCAAACGGAACGAAGCAACGATTTTTCGAAATGTCTTAAACTTCACGGACTGCACGTCATCAGACGTGCTGAGTTTGGTTAGATCAGATGCGTTCGATTGGGCGGAGTATTCATGCTCGATAGGACAAGACAAGTTTGGTTACCCGAGGTACGCGAAGTTAGACGAAAATAGGTTAGGTAGGGTGAGCAGGAATTCTTCAGATGAGTGAAGACTAATTTACCCATCTAGATCATGGGTTCCGCTTTCTCACTGCAATATTTTCACAATCCTGAGTGTTACAGTTGCAATTCATTTGTTCCTTTGCTTCACAGATTAATTCAAATAAGTGACTTTTTTACTGTCTTACTTGTTTTTATTGCTTTAAACTGATGTATATTCTGAGAGATAATTATCCTCAGCTACAGGTATGAGCGTAAACCTACCTTGTAGATCTTCGGAAGAAGTCCAGGTGACGTTCTTCACGTCACCCCACGTGTGTGGAGTCACGCTGCTGGGTGTCTTCTGTGGTGCCACAGTTTGCGACCAAAGAGAGAGCCAGCAGCGAATTATCTCCACAGTGCACGTAACCGCTGACCGCTGGTCTATCTGGTATTCTTCTTAAATATGAATCCAGCAAAAGGAATCAGTTAAACGTTCACCAGTGGTTTAAATAACGCAGCTTAAACATAACAAATATATGCACAAACCAGTAACATCCACCAACACTGCCCCCCCCCCCCCGCAGGAGAAAACAATATGACATCAGGTGGTAAAAGCACAGCACGTTTTTTCTTGAATTATTCGCAATATTTAGAACGTCGGTGATTAAAAGAACAACCAGAACAAACAGTGAAAATCTACGAACAGAGGAATTACACGACAGTTATATGACCAAGCGATAAATATTCTAATTGCTTCAATGTACGGCGAGCAAGACTGTTTATCAAAATGCCGCAGTATATTCGAAACGCCACAGATATGACAGTTACCGAAATTAAAATTTGCTTTATTCTCATATAAAAACGTGTGCCAGATGGACCAGCAGTCAGCGGTTACGTGCAGTGTGGACTATTAAGCGACGACCGAGAGAGAAACCAGCGATTGACGCCAGGGTGACTGCTGTGTGTCGTAGCACTGAGTCGTGTGCACCCCACCACCCCCTCTTACAGTGGACCTGAAGCATGCTTCTGCGTGTTTCTAGTGTTCGTGTCGAACATAAGTGGAAGTTCAGCTCGTCAGTCGTCCCAATACATATTTAAACTCGGTAGCACAGATACGGTAGCATGAACGACGTGCGAGTTGTACATCCTCGCGTCAGGTAGTGCGTATGAATGCCTAGTGTAGCCCCGGAATTTCAGATATGCCTCTTGTCAGCGACGTCGAGTTCTTCGAGTAAATTAACATAAGTTTCAAGCAAATAAGTGCGCTGAGTTTACTGCTCGCTCGCGAGGAGGACTCATCTTTATAAATTTCGTCCTCAGTCTTACTAAATCATTCGTTGAGCCGTGCAGAGCAGCCGTGAAATGCCCCCCCCCCCAATAACGGAAGAATTCCTCTCGCTCGCTCCACCTAGCCCCGGCCGCGCCTGCCATGCAAAGCTCGGCATAAGTTTGCAGCCGCCGCCGTACGCCTTCAGTCGCATGCCTTGTGTTCGTTGGGTGAAAATGAACCCGAATGTTGTTGTCTGACGAAGGTCCCGTACCGGTGATACATCTAAATGCGGGGGTTAAAACCAAATTCTGGAGGATAACAAGTTTCTAAAGCGGGTGAGCAGAACAATACAAAAAAATTAGAATTTTTTTACGCTTAAATATTCAGAACAACGAATCAATCGCTTAAATATTTCGAACATAGCATGAACTGCAGTAAATATTAAGAGCAGTGCAGCAACAGCGTTGCACATTCAGAACAACAGCATCACTAGCTGAGAGTAGGTCGCTAGCAGCACCAAATATTCAGACCAGGGCCCAAACGGTAGGAAAGATTCAGACCAGAGCAGAAACGATATCAAATATTACAAACAAGGAACTAATAGCACCAAATATTCAAATCAGGGCACCAACAGTACCAAATATTCCGAGCAGGCCACAGGCAGCACCAAATATTCAAACCAAAGCACCAACGCACCAAATACTCAGAGTAGAGCACCAACATTGCCAAATACGTTGATCATGGCACGAAACATCTACAAATATAAAGACCGGGGCACCAACAGCACCAAATGTTCAGACCAGGGCACCAACAGACACATATATACAGAACAAAACACCAACAGAGCCCAATGTTCCGAGTATGGCACAAACGGCACAAGATATTCAAACCAGGGCATTAACAGCATCAAATATTCGGAACGAGACACAAACGAGATTGAATATTTAGAACAAAGCACTAATAACACCAAATACTCAAAACATTGCTGCGACAACACCAAATGCTCAGATCAGGGAACAAATAGCGCTAAATATTCAAAGCAGCGCACCAATGATACCACATATGCAGAAAAAGGCACCAACAGGACCAAATATTCAGACCAGGGCACCCACAGCACCAAATAGTCAGAACAAAACACCACCAGCACCAAATATTCAGACCAGGGCACCCGCAGCACCAAAAAGTCAGAACAAAACACCACCAGCACCAAATATTCAGACCAGGGCACCCACAGCACCAAATAGTCAGAACAAAACACCACCAGCACCAAATATTCAGACCAGCACACCAGACTACAAGAGAGAAATAGAGTGCAGTAGTTCACAGTAACGACACCGGTCGGTTCCTTGCTTCCTCTCCGCTTGAGTCGCCCCATCCGTTACCGGTCGGGCGCAGGCAGCAGTTACCTGGAATGTTCTTCCGAAACTCCCGAGGATTTTCGAAGTCATTTACGAAAGGAAACTGCTCCTTCTCTTTAGAAGGCACCGTAAAGCTCAGGCACAGGCATCCCTATAGGTTAGACTTGCGTGCCCTTACCTGTCCTGCCGGTACTGTTTTGTTGGCATAGCATTACACGGTTAAGGTTAACTGGCCAGACCTAACTGATTCTGCTCCACCTAGTCCGTAGCTTTCATTGATGGTAATGGCACGCTCGGCGTAAAGTATTGAGGCTGTAGAGTTAGCTACCAGTAGCATCAGAGTGAAGCAGTAGAGGTAGACTTAACGACGAGTAGTATAACATTGCGCCTGTAATTGTATATTTAATTAAGCCTTTCTTTCATACCGTTACACACATGTTACTCTTCAGATACTAGAGTGTTATTCCCACGAGAGAATTAAAACAAGACATGAAAGAAAGGGTTCAAGTTTATCTCCGTGCAGAACGAAGAAATGGTAGACACAATCGGTCGAAAGAAAGAGTGTCGTTCATTTATAATTTAATCAATGAGATGCAGAAGTAGAGAAGCAGGACTGATGTTCAGTCGTGTTTATGGGGAGCTTACATGCGAGCGGCGGCAAAGGAGGGTCCTGGTGTTGCGGCTACGCCTCAAGTGCGTATCTAACCCCTTCTGTTGGGTCACGGTACGTGCGCACCACCAGTACCCACGGCTCTTTTCTAATTTCATTATAATATTGCCTAGAGCTGAAGATATTGCTTGTGCAATACACAGCCTGCACCTGTACGATGGGCAACAGTATAATATTCTACTTTCCTCGTGGCTCTGCAAAAATGTTCGCGAAGAAGAATTGGATGTCATGTTTATGAAAGACATAGCACAGCACGACATTTATATGGTGCGTTAAGAAACAAACGAATACCATCAGCTTTCTCCTGCAAACACCGAATAATAACATTGGCACAATTGGCTCTGAACTGCACAATTATGCTTAGCATAAATGAGGGCAAGCATTTATAAGACCGCAGCACGGCTGGGCCACCTCAGCAAAACTAACAATGCGAAACCGAGACAGCAGTGGATTTTGAGGAGCAGTGCCGAGTGCCGGCGTAACGGAATGGAGTGCGATAATCTTCAGAGTTCTGCAGAGCATAATAACCGAGGAGTGAAATGGTGTCTTGTGAAGCAGTTGTGGACTGTGTCTAGCTAGGTGTGTGTAATGGCAGGGAGGTAGCGAGGATACAGAGGGGAAACTAAATACCACGACATGCAGCAGCAATGAGGCTGCATAATAGAGGAGCCACGGTGGGGGAGGCTGACCCCGCGAGCGTTTAATGAATATTAAACTAATATTATTTATGATGAAGGTTATAATCTGCTATTATTAAATATAATATTAATACAGAGGGCGACGACAAGTCGCGCCACTCACAATAAAATATTGCTTGGAAATGGTGAGTGTTGGAATACTTGACGAGTAAAGAAATGTGAAGTTTAAATACAAAGCAGAGTCAAGTCGTGTGTTACCGCGCTGTGTAGCTGTGAGGGTACAGTAACTGTAACACTGAGGGCACAGTACATGTATCACTGAAGGAACAATACCTGTAACACTGAGGGTCACCACACTGTAGAGCTGAGGGTCAGTGTTGACACTGCAGTGGTAGTGACCAGCATCACTGCGCTGCGTGTTGTGTATCAACAATGTCCACTGACCAGATCCCGGATGGTGCGACACCTGGTGGCAGAAGCAAGCGAGAAGTTTCAAAGTACATGCAATTAGCAGTAAATTTCAACGTTAAGCTTAGCCGTTCGTTCGTAGCTGCGGCATCGTAATCAACTACGAATTGATAACGAACAAATACGCGAGTTCTAATTAATGCAAGTTAACTGCCTGATGAGCTATTATGCGTAAATGCCAACTGTTAGCCATCCAAGTTCCCAATCGGAAAATTATAGGCAGTCATTGGCTTTCTGCGAGTAAAAAGTGAGCGTTATCGGAAAACTTCGGATAACTGACCATGAATTTCCTATTGGGAAATCTGTCATTGCAGTTATGTTCCAAAACAAAAACATACTCCACCCTTATCTACCCTAAGACTGTAATTGGGACATACCACTTGTCCGTCATATCAGTTTTTCATCATACCAGTGGTCAGTTCTAACACCTGTTTGTCAGACCAGTTTTCTGCCATGTAGGTATTCATCACACCAGTGTTTGGTCACACCAACTCTGTGTGTGTAGCTCCTATCCTATAATTTTCTTTTCACGCTAATATCTTCAGTCATACCAGTTTCTAGCGTGCAAGGATTTCACCACGTCATTATGCGGTTACGTACAGACTTATCTACCCTGTCAGTTTCCTTTTATACAAGCTTTTCACCACACCAGCGATTCCTGAACCTTTCAAACCAGCTTTCCTTGATGCCACACTCCATGACGCCACCTCACTGCTTACTCAACACCAACACCCTTCTTCTGCTCACCCCTCTCCCCCCACCCGTGTAGCTACAACAAACAAACAAATGCAGCTCGCCGTAAACTAACCAAAGCAAAGGGACGCAGCAAGGCCGCCTGTAACAAGGTTGCGAATATTCGCATAAAGACAAAGCGGAACGGCGGCCTGCAGATGGCGGGAGTATCGAATAGCGCTTGGGACAGAGTTACTCTCGCGGTGTGTGCGTGTGAAAACAATGTAACGTTGCTGCGGTGTGTGTGTGTTTTCTAGCACAAGTGGCTTGTAGCTACAGTATATTTGAATAAATGAGAGAAGCGGGGGGAGAGGGGAGGTGCTGCAAAGTTCTATAACAGGATATTGGTGATTCATTCATTAACGAGTGTATGACTGTTGTTATTAAGTATATGGTTTTATATTAAGCTGGGATGAATACAACACTGAAGAAAAATACTTATGATATATGTAGGTATATATAAATAGACCGTATGTATATATATATATATATATACATACTGACTGTTTATCGATAATACAGTGTAAAGAGGTACTGCAAAAGTTTTGCAGTGCTTCTACACGAGCCACCTCTGCGTCTAAATAGAGTGCTGGTGTTGGTCTTGAGTTATATAGCGTGCACTGCATCTGAGGGTAACGAGGGTGCAGGTGCATGTGAGGGTAACGAGGGTGCAGGTGCATGTGAGGGTAACGAGGGTGCAGGTGCATGTGAGGGTAACGAGGGTACAGGTGCATGTGAGGGTAACGAGGGTGCAGGTGCATGTGAGGGTAACGAGGGTGCAGGTGCATGTGAGGGTCCTAGGAGTATTGTACAAAGGAAATGTAAAAGTGAGGGTCACCTGTACTACACAACACAGCGGTAAATGCAAACAAGAGAGCCATAATTGCAGGGTAATATAGTGTAGGATACTATAAAACACACGGATGCGAAGAGTTAATTAAAAATTGGTTTCACTGGGACTAAAAAAAATCGGGCAAACTCGTGGGCAATAAAAAAAGTTCTTACAAACACAGATGTATGTTTGTATATTTATACCTCACTATATAAAGATACAAAGTGGGTTGGTTGGCCTCTCTGTACTGATATGAAGTATTAAGTTGCTATTATTATGATATTGAGTGGTTTCGGCTTCCGTTTCCAATACAGTGGCGATCTAGCAAAGGAAGGAAAGATGGGACATACATATGGTATAACGATAGAAACGTGGAACCCATGCACGAGGGTATTCTCACGCAAAACCAGCGCGTATGGGAAAGTAAATAAGCAAGATGAGTATGAAAAAATAATTAGTACGAGCATAATAGAAGAAGGAAGCAAAGTGGGCACGAAAGGAAAACGTCCCAAAGCACTAGCTATAACTAAGGTTACCTATGGAATATTTGGTAAGAGAAATTACTTGCTCAGCTGTGAAGAAATCGACACTTTTTTCGACACTCAACATTGACGGCGTCACAAGCGCCTCATAGCAACAGCTCAAATATTAAATTTGCTAAATATGCTAAATTTAAGCAATGAAGATGTTTTAAGTGCTTCATAGAAACAGCAGCTACTACTAATTTGAGTTTCTTTAGGATCAGGATTATTTTTCATTTGAGCTGCAGCATTTACAAATTCAGAAGATGATGAACGAAGAAAAAAGAAGATATTAATCTTTATAAGAAAGCAACAAGAAAAAAATAACTGGCATTTCATTTGAAGGAATTTTATTTCAAGGCTGAAATGTTGTGGATATTGAAACTTTTGAGAGGCAGAATTAGCTCTTTACAGCCACTCCAGCGGTATTGTGGCTACAGCAGGAGTACGCGTTATTGACGGTAGCTGTGGCACAGTTTGAAGCTCGATATTCATTTCATTTACGTTCTGTGAACACGAAAAAACTGCACTGCTCTACTTAGAGGGAAACAAATAGCGCTCTTCTTTCATGGTATTTGGATGAAATCGAAGATTCAACAGGCCGTGTATTTGAAGCTTGCAGCTAAGGCTGGAAAGACAACGGGGAGTAGTTTCTATGCGCATAAATGTTACAATGAGATTTTTTCCCACTTCTTTGGCATCGGACGAAGAAGATTCTAACATGGCGGCAAGTCTTCAGTAGTATATTGATATTTGGACAGAATTTCGCCGAGATGACAGAAGTACGTTGAGAGAGAGTTTGCGCTCCCATAGGCGCTCAATAATAATGATAATATTAATAATAAAAAGATCACTAACGCGGGCTTGAACAACAAAGAGCTGGCTATGTAGTTTCTTCGTCGGCATTTTTGGACGGCGAGTAACACACGATGTTTAATAAATCCATGCGCCTGTGACTAATTGGAAAATATAAGGAAGAAAAAAAATTAATTCCAAGCTGGAGGCGCGGTGATTAAATCAGCGAAAAGCTTTGGAATTCTCGGTAATTGGTACCATTGGTAATTGGCACCTGCTCATATGTGGATGAAAGGCATAGCAGTAATTGGGTGCGAGTTTCTATTACTTGTAACATTACACATGTGTGGGGCTATTGAGAAACGGAAGGCTAACATCATAAAATGATTCTGCTTGTCTCTGTGTTTGTAAGTATTATAACAAATTCACGAATTGTACTAAAGTTAAATAAGTGATGAACAAAAACGTGTTTTTAGATATTGGAAAAAATGTAGAAATGCTTTGTTAATGTTAGTGCTGATTTAAAGTTTCTTAAGTATTATAATAATAAATAATTTATTGGTCTCATCTGGATGCAGCGCCCAACATATTAGGGTCGCATTAACCTGAGGTATTCATTCTTAATTAAAGGAAACATAGGGAGAAGACTGACAGATGGCCCATTGATTCACACTATTGGACAGTCAGTGTTCACCTGTTCACGACCCGTTATAAAAGACAAAATACCAGTAACACAAGTTTGCACAAATATGCTAGTTTAACATTTTTTATAGGTATGTACGTCGAAGAATTAAACTTTTATTATTAGATATGGGGAAAATAACGTATCGGTAGGTACTACGGGTTGAGGACCGACACGTGTTTATCTTAAGCTGATTCTTACATATCATGGATCAACAGTCACATCTGGAGCACGTTTTCACACTTCGTATACACGACATAGACAGGACCGAGGATAAAAATGAAGAACAACATTTATCTTCAGTCAAGTGAATTTCCAAAGTTTTCAGCTGGTACACGTACATCTTATGCGTATTCCAATATTTCTGGTAACAGTAAATGCAGCGTCAGTGATGTAAATCCAAGGAAAAAATAATTGCGCAAAAGAGCCAAAAAAATAAAGAGGTCGTGATTTTCAGATAAGAAATACGAACAAAGCGAGCGGGGCAGTTACGAATAACCCACCAGTGGGGGAGTTGCGAATAACCCACCAGTGTGGGAGATAAGCGAGGTGGACCCCCACCTCTTCGCGCTCCCCCTACCTAATCAAATAAGCTAACGCAGTAATTTGCACTCTTAATGAAGACGGTCGCTTATAGGCGGTCACCGAGTTGTTCTTTAATGAGAGGCTGCGGCTGGGAGGGGGGGTGGGGTGGGGTGGGGGAGTCTGTGCTTTTCACATCTCTAAAATTGCAGCATAAAGAGTGTATTGTGCTGCTCTGTACAAATGATAATAAATATGACTCTGTGATATTCACACTCAGATCGAGAATCCGTTCGGGTACGCAGCTAGCATGCACCATCATCCAGACAGGCAAACATGGAAAATCAGGCAAACACACATGCTGCAAATGATTCAACCCCGTTGAGATTGGGTAAAAGGAGATGTATGGCTGGTAAGAGTCTGTTCAGACAGACACACTCACTTCGGCATGTACCATCAACAGGACAGACAAATGCAGAAAAACAGATACACTGCTCCCAGTACAGCCAGCCACGCTTCCGCTAACGCTACAGAGCCAACAAATAGTGCGACGAACAGTTTACATTCAGTTCCACTGCGTAGTTTAAGGCTATCTACTGAGCGCAGATTACCGTTCTAGAACACATGTTTACTTTAATTAAATGTTAAAAAGTTTATTGTGTAATATAATGGACGAAGAGCGGAACCGTTCAGTGCTACGCATCCATGTTCTAACCTCATCCAAGGAGGTTATAATTTGAAATGGTTTGTTTGTCTGTCTGTCTGTTAGCAACACGACGCAAGAAGGTATGAGCGGATCTTCGGGAAATTTACAAGAATTGGCAAGAACATCATGGGAAAGAGATGATTAAATTTTGATGCTGATCTCGCAGAAATCCCAAAATCTGGGCCATTTTGAAATTTCCGTCAGCATCGCGTTACTTGGCGGAGGTGCGCGCTGTCGGAAAGCAGCTCTAGTTTTCGTCTAGAACTGCAGTGCTTGCCGAATCTACCAATTCCTTATTGAATGGCTGGAGCCTTCATGACATCAACACACAAACGCCATATTAATACCATGGATCTCTACGAGTCACACTCTCGTAGGCGTCAGACATGACTGACGGTACCTTATGCCTGTGCTATACTGATCTGGAAATAAATGTGTTTAGGGGAAAGTAAACTAGAGTCCTCGCTGAAGCTTATACTCCGCAGCATAGCACAAAATCACGCGATTAAACACGGGCATGCACTGGGACTTGAGCGTCGAACAGACATTGTTGTCGGAGCCCGGAGTTCGGACACACACCGTTACCTAGTTGCCAATGCGCATTTATCGGGCGCTGCATGGACTCAGATAAATGCTCATTACACGGAAAGATTAGCATCTTAGCCACAATTATTTTTTGTTCTATAGCTGCTTGTCTGAATTTGTTTCTTACTGATATGATCGCTTATTGGTGAAAGACACACCCACCGAACTCTAGATCTAACTGTTGTCTTACCATAACAAGGCATCACGCCGGACACAAACATCACCACACCAAACAAAAGCATCACCAGTCACACAAAGCACCATCACAACTCACACAAACAATACTAAGAACAGGAAGGCAGGTGCTCATCTCTAAGCAATAATAAGAAGACCCGCACAAGTGGGCGGCGGTCCATCAGCAGTTACCTGGCCGTAGCGCAATGTCGCCACCATCTCTGCACCAAGTTAGGATGAAGTGAAGATTCTTTCATACAAAGTTAGGCACTTGGCTGTTTAGTTTTGAGAGGGAGGAAGAGGTCCTGTGCAGCCAAATCGGATTGTAGGAGGCTGTCAGGTGCTGCCAGTAGTTAGGGCGCCCGTCATTAACTTGTGGGGATAGTGGCGGACTTTTGGCATATTGAAGAGGGGGGGGATGCTGAGGGGGAGACGGTTTGGTGGGGAGCGAGGGGGGGCGGGAAGACGGAGTGGGAGAATGGTGGTTGAGGGAAAGAAAGTCTAGCTGGAAAGGGAAACGATGGAGTGAGGGAGAGGGAAGACAGAGTGAGAGAATGATGAGGTAAAGGACAACAAACTGGAAGAATATGAAACGCTGGAGTGAGGAAGAGGCTGAAAAGGGAAAAGTTGGAGAAAAAGAGATGCTGGTGTAACGAAACTTACTGGGATGGGATAATGGGAAAAGATACAGCGAGGAAACGGCCTGAACAAGAAACTCAGAAACGAGGGACAGGCTGGGAGAAGCAAAGACTGCGTGTAATGTGGCGGCAGAGAAGAGAAAAGCCGGAGTGACAGAAAGAGGCTGAGAAAGGAATAGATGGAGTGTGTGAAAGAGAGTGAGAAGAGAGAACTTGGAGAGAGCTTGTAGAACAACTGGTATAGAATGAACAAAGGAAGAACAGGATGTGACCTAACAGAAGGGAGAGCAAACAGCGGCCACACCTAACATTTAGCTAGTACTAGTAGTCAGCTCAGTGCCTAGAAGACAAGGCAGAAGAATAAAGTATAACAAACAAAACTATATAGAACTAGACTCTGAGAACACAGACCTCCAATAAGCAATGAAACGATAACGAGAATTTTAAAACGGTTCAGGGCCTGAGATTTCTGTTAGATCACACCAAAATTTAATCATTCGTTCCTCGTAATATTTCCAGCAGGTCTTGCAAATTTCATGAGGATCTGTTCGTAACTTAATGAGTCATACAACCAATCAGACAAAATAACAGACAGACAAACAAAACTCCCGCGCAAAAACATAACCCATTTGACGGAGGTAATTAGGAATGGGGAAATTGGTGAGAAGTTCTATGCAATTTGCGTTAGGTAACATGTTGAGTAGCGAGGTATGCAGGATACGCTGAGTTTGTTCCAAACAATTTCCCCATGTTTGGTATAGCATAAAAGCCAATCGAAGCTTTCGATCGTAGAAAACACGTGGTGTATTGGTACATAAATTTATTTTGCAGACTTTGAAAGCTGATAGAAAAGTAGCAGCTTAGAAATAAAGAAATGCAGATAATCAAGCAAATCTTGATCTGTTCGGTTGGAAAGTAAGTTCTTGCCAATCTATCTAATACTAAGAATGACCGTCGTGTGTTTATAAATATATATATTTATATGTTCGGTGTCAAGCTCTTAACTATAAAGATAGGCGGAATTTAGCCCAGGTTGGAGACTCTGGTTGTCCTCTCAAGCTCCATTGAAAGTGATAGGTAGAAAATAGGCCGGGTTGCAGAAGATGGCAACGGTATCTTAAGCAGGGACAGTTGAAATTCCAACAATGAAGACATCGCAGGCTTAGTCTGATTTGTACGAGTATTGGCTTCTCCATACATCGAATCTACGGCAAAGTATAGGGCGACCTTATGTATGAATGCACTTCTTGCATTGACTAAGTTCAAATCGTAGCACTGAAGATATCCGAAGCTTCCGTTGGCACTCTCATGCTTCTTAATTCGTAGTTTCTCCCCACAGATGATTTCGTTGCATGAGCTATTCTTCCCACTTTGATGCAAATGTTGTCAACGAAACCGACGAAACATAAGTTTTCACGGGCAGTAAACAATTATTTCTACTAGCTTACTGGTTTCCTCTGACGAAGCAGTTTTCTCTTCATAGGTCAAAATTTGAGCACCTCACATGAAAAAGATATCTGAGGTGAAAAGACGGTATCAACGGTATCTTTGTTACGGAGTGAACACATTGTATATAAGCTACTATTTTGTTTAAGTTTGTTGAAGTGTTTTACTCAAGACGTTACTTCTGCCTGTCTAAATAGAAGACCTAAGGATGACAGCACGACAAAGGATCAATGAAGAAAAGAAGAAAATTAAGAAGCAAATAAGAGAAGAGGTGATTCCGCACCGGCCTAGAGGCATTAGGCAAACGTATTGGTTATTGCGTGAAATTTTCACGGACGGGTCCACTAGTTTTTAATATTTTGGAATGTTGAAACCGGTAGGAACTTGAATGAGTTGAATGATCCAGAATGAGTTATAGTTAATCACAGTTCGATGGAAAAATCTTAAATCCTCAGCAATTATTCAAACAATAAAGCGAATGGGAATTGTAACATAAATTTATGAAAAAGTTTGAATATATTACTTAGTTTGTTCGAAAACACTGTAATTGCTTAAAAAATTATTGCATCAGCTTTCGCAGACTGCGAATACCTTTTCCTCCCGTCTTCTTACTGTTGCCAGCAGTAGATTTAACCAGTAAATAGTCAGTGGACGGACGTAGGTACAGGCCCATACCCAGCGAAGAGATAAAAGCTAGACTTTGGTCTGCTCCAGCCTCCACGTTCAGTCTAAATAAAAAAAAAGACGAGTTTCATCGGGAAGAAAAAACTTCAGCCCGCTGCGGTGAAGTGAAAATGAGAAAAAATGTGCATAGGCGACAGTACGGTGCGTGTTCACGCTCTGGACACAATGTCTGTTCGGGACTCAGTGCCTGTCACAGAGTTATCGCGTTAGGTTGTGCTGTGATGCGGGTTGAGGGTGTACTCGGGGACTTGCATAACTTAGTGGATAGTAAATGGCGTGGGCGTGAAATGGAAACAGCAGTTGAGGGATAGAGTTTTCAATTACGATGAGTAGATGCATCCAGCAATGAATGAGTAAATGCATCAGGCAATGAATGAGTAGATGCGTCCAGCAATGAATGAGTAAATGCGTCCACCAATGAATGAGTAGATGCGTCCAGCAATGAATGAGTAGATGCGTCCAGCAATGAATGAGTAGATGCGTCCAGCAATGAATGAGTAGATGCGTCCAGCAATGAATGAGTNAGATGATTTCGTTGCATGAGCTATTCTTCCCACTTTGATGCAAATGTCAACAAAACCGACGAAACATAAGTTTTCACGGGCAGTAGACAATTATTTCTTCTAGCTTACTGTTTTCCTCTGACGAAGAGTTTTCTCTTCATGGGTCAAAATTTGAGCACCTCAAATGAAACAGATATTTGAGGTGAAAAGACGGTATCAACGGTATCTTTGCTACGGAGCGAACACATTGTATATAAGCTGCTATATTGTTTAAGTTTGTTGAAGTGTTTTACTCAAGACGTTACTTCTGCCTGTCTAAATAGAAGACCTAAGGATGACAGCACGACAAAGGATCAATGAAGAAAAGAAGAAAATTAAAAAGCAAATAAGAGAAGAGGAGATTCCGCAACGGCCTAGAGGCATTAGGCAAACGTATAGGTTATTGCGCGAAATTTTCACGCACGGGTCCACTAGTTTTTAATATCTTGGAATGTTGAAACCGGTAGGAACTTAGCTTCGGATCCTAATACAACGCTTGCAATATTCAACTATCGAAATACGTGCTACTCTAAATGCTGCATCAGTCTAAACTATGCTCTACCTTATGCTTCCAGTATACAGTGCATTATGTAAGGAACAATTCTATTCCTACGAAACAGGCAAGAATAAGTTTTGTTTTGAATGAGTTATAGTTAATCACAGTTCGATGGAAAAATCTTAAATCCTCAGCAATTATTCAAACAATAAAACGAATGGGAATTGTAACATAAATTTATGAAAAAGTTTGAATATATCAATTGGGTTGTTCGAAAACACTGCAATTGCTTAAGAAATTATTGCATTAGCTTTCGCAGACTGCGAATACCTTTCCCTAACGTCTTCTTACTGTTGCCAGCAGTAGATTTAACCAGTAAATAGTCAGTGGACGGACGTAGGTACAGGCCCATACCCAGCGAGGAGATAAAAGCTAGACTTTGGTCTGCTTCACGTTCAGTCTAATTAAAAAAAAAAAGAGTTTCATCGGGAAGAAAAAACTTCAGCCCGCTGCGGTGAAGTGAAAATGAGAAAAAATGTGCATAGGCGACAGTACGATGCGTGTTCACGCTCTGGACGCAATGTCTGTTCGGGACTCAGTGCCTGTCACAGAGTCATCGCGTTAGATTGTGCTGTGATGCGGGATGAAGGTGTACTCGGGGACTTGCATAACTTAGTGGATAGTAAATGGCATGGGCGTGAAGTGGAAACAGCAGTTGAGGGATAGAGTTTTTAATTACGATGAGTATATGCGTCCAGCAATGAATGAGTAGATGCGTCCAGCAATGAATGAGTAGATGCGTCCAGCAATGAATGAGTATATGCGTCCAGCAATGAATGAGTATATGCGTCCAGCAATGAATGAGTATATGCATCTAGAAATTAACGAGTAGATGCGTTCAGCAAAGAAGAAGTAGATGCGTTCAGCAAAGAAGAAGTAGATGCGTCCAGCAAAGAATAGTAGATACAGACATCCAGCAAAAGAAATCAAAGTAAAGAAGTCAAAACTCCTCAAGACAAGAGGCGCAGGCACATTATGGAGATCAAGTCTCACCAAACCACCTCGACAACTCCAGCATTTTGTAGCGCCTGTACAGAGCTTTCCATGATCCCCTGTACAGCGCACAGCAAAAGTCCAGGCCGCCGTTGTGCCGCACAGAACTAAGCCGAGCTCATAGCTCACAAATTTTGCATAAGCATAACTCCACGCTGGGAAAAATGTGCAAAAATTGTTAAAGTTCTGCAGGCGGGGGAGCGCGCGTGGGCAACAGTCCGCCGCGGCTAAGTCAGGAGAGCTTTGTGTGGGTACAAAGCAAATGCTTTCTTTATGATGTAAGATGTGCTTAGCTTACATTTGTAGCCGAGCTTGTGCGCATAATCGTACATGAGATGCTTCAATAGTAACGCTTGCATAATCGCAGTTGTTTAAAGGCAAGATCATATTCTACAATGTTATTATAACTACATGATAAGTTTAATACCGACTGTCGGCCCCATTACGCACTACTGAGCGTTCGAATATTTAGCTGCGCTATAGTAAGCACAACTGCGCATCTACCGAGAGATTCATTTAATTCTTGGCCGTCTCATTCGCTGGTCTGTGGCAAGTTGCGCTAGGGAAACAATGCAAGCAAAATTTGACACGAAGTAGATCTCGAAGAGTTGCACAATTTCTGTTATTAATTACCGAGGAAGTAACAGAAAATTAAAAAAAAACTGCGGACTGTGTATGGAGAACAAGAGACTGTGGTTTGGACCCGGACTTACAGAGAAAAGTCTGTCTTGCAGAGACGGCAGAATAGCTGTAGTACACACGTTCTTTTCAGGATCTGCCTCAATGCAGCCACGGCAAAGCTGTTTTTTTTATTACAGCAATAATATTGCGATGATAGTCTACCTTACTGCAGAACAATGGAGCTAAATCAATTGTTGATGACTCATTGTTGTTTATTTCGCCCCGCGCCGTCATTCAATAAAAATAATAAAATAAAAATTTTAACCAAAACATAAAAACTTCAATATAACTCGTGTTGCCTTTGCTCTTTTTCACTTCATTCTCTCAACAGAGTTTTAATGTTCTGAGCTCAAGATGCGCAAATTGAATGAAAGACCAACGAAGAAAAAACTGAAAATATTCTTCAGAGCAGAACCAGGAATAAGATCCGAAGAAAAGGGGGGGGTGGTTGTTGGACTAATTACAGCCTGCTGTAGAGAAGCGAGAGCAAGGCTGTACTGGCGACACTACGCTGTGTGTTCGAACTGCACGTCCCCGACGGCACTATTTATTACGAGCTGAGGGCCCAGTGCATGTCTGAGGGTTGTCGTGTGATGTTCTACTGTATTATGCTGCGGGCTTTGCGCTTCCGGCACGACTCTAGCTATTTCACGCTATCATATGATGCCGGTCGTTAGTATACAACATATGATTAGTCCCGTCAATTCTCTTTCGACAGAGCAGTAAAATTACTGTTTCTCTCACGCCCATGGAACAGAGAGCATTAGTTAATTTCACCTCAATATACGCCGTTTATAGCAACCGTATCCAAGATACGACCGGCTAGACTTTAAGATTCTGCTGCCGCTGCTGCTCACCTCTGGCCATAGTATAGTCACCAAATAACCAACCAATGAACAAACGGTACAAGAACCGGCGCTGAGCGGCCCTAATCTCCCACGTCATATGAATTTCATGTAACCTTCCGTTTCGCCGACACTAACCCGCAGACAGAGGAAGACGTTTGTTGGTGACAGTAAGCCCTCACTGTGTGTCTCTGATTATCCCCCGAGAACGAAATGCGAGAAATGATTGCGTTGCCATCCTGTATGTGTCGATAGTTGTATGTTTTTCCACCTAAAAACTACCTAAAGGAATTAAGCGCTCATCACAGTCTCTTATATATGGGCAGTTAGGTAGGTTGACCTAGATATGAAAATTCCAAAGCTACACCCAACACTATCAAGTAAATTTTTAGTATCTTATACCTCAGATCAGGAAGGCGAGAGTGATCGATGAACTGACAAACTTATCAAGCATGCAAGCAACAAATAATCACAAAGTTTATTAATATTTGGTGGGACGGGCGCTGCCAACTCTCTCTCCATTGACACAGAAATATTTTAAAAAATACGTGCAGATAATAAAATTTAGGCACTGCAAAATTAAAAAAAGTAGCTAGAGTCAAGGACCGAATTGGCCAACGACATTTTGACAATGAATACCCCCATTCTTAAGCAGTATCCACGATACGACTACAGTGGTTATACGACACACAGTTAAGTACTGTGGGTAATAAAGACACTACTGATCGATACTCACCTGGAACCTGTCATCCGCGGAGTAGGTGAGCTGCCCCGCTGTGAGGATGTGCAGATCTCGCCGCCTCATCCACGTCACCTGTGGAGACACAGCAGATCCAGCTCACCAACAGACCGAACGGGAGGTAAGATCCTTTAGCAGTACTTTTTGCGTTGTCTTATTAATGCCTACTTTACATTCATTAACTTGGCTCTTGAAAAAGCTGTCAGTGACATTTAGTCCGGAAGAAAACATTCTTACTCGTGCTATTCATACCGTCACTGATATTACGAGTATGTTATGCTGCAACTCAATTAAAAAATATACGATACATAATTGACGAATCATTTATATTAGCTGCTGGAGAAGTAGAGATGGTGTCAGGGGTTTTCAGAGAACTAAATCACGTTATCAATAAAAAATGCCACAATTCGTAGCAATATAGAGGGATCTTGTCGACCGTGAAATTGTATAGCAAGAAAGATAATTATTATTAATCTGAGAGCAACTTAATTGATCAATGATTTCAAGAATTGTATATCAGCATTAATCTTACAGTTTAACTTTGTCGCTTGTAAAACCAGCAAATAATAGTTCATCTGTAAAGTTGATCCCATACTACAAGCCATGTAAATTAGGTTCACGTTTTTCAACCAGCAGCATTAAAGCGCACTACACCTTCGAACACCATATGAACGCTCCGCCAGCTGAAATCTTAATCAATAATTTCTCTATAATTTTCAGTCATCGTAATGTCATTGATCTAAAAATAGCCGAAGCCATAAGCATCAAACNATGAATGAGTAGATGCGTCCAGCAATGAATGAGTATATGCGTCCAGCAATGAATGAGTATATGCATCTAGAAATTAATGAGTAGATGCGTTCAACAAAGAAGAAGTAGATGCGTCCAGCAAAGAATAAGTAGATACAGACATCCAGCAAAAGAAATCAAAGTAAAGCAGCCGAAGCTCCTCAAGACAAGAGGCGCAAGCACATTATGGAGATCAAGTCTCACCAAACCACCTCGACAACTCCAGCATTTTGTAGCGCCTGTACAGAGCTTCCATGATCCCCTGTACAGCGCACAGCAAAAGTCCAGGCTGCGGTTGTGCCGCACAGAACTAAGCCGAGCTCATAGCTCACAAATTTTGCATAAGCATAACTCCACGCTGGGAAAAATGTGCAAAAATTGTTTAAGTTCTGCAGGCGGGGGAGCGCGCGTGGGCAACAGTCCGCCGCGGCTAAGTCAGGAGAGCTTTGTGCCGGTACAAAGCAAATGCTTTCTTTATGATGTAAGATGTGCTTAGCTTACATTTGTAGCCGAGCTTGTGCGCATAATCGTACATGAGATGATTCAATAGTAATGCTTGCATAAACGCAGTTGTTTAAAGGCAGGATCATATTCTATCTACATTGTTATTATTATTACATAATAAGTTTAACACCGACTGTCGGCCCCTTTACGCACTACTGAGCGTTCGAATATTTAGCTGCGCTATAGTAAGCACAACTGCGCATCTACCGAACGATTCATTTAATTCTTGGCCGTCTCATTCGCTGGTCTGTAGCAAGTTGCGCTAGGGAAGTAATGCAACCAAAATTTGACACGAAGTAGACCTCAAAGAGTTGCGCAATTTCTGATATTAATTACCACGAAAGTAACAAAAAATAAAAAAAAAACTGTGGGCTGTGTATAGAGAACAAAAGATTGTGGTTTGGACCCGGACTTACAGAGAAAAGTCTGTCTTGCAGAGACGGCAGAATAGCTATAGTACACATTGTCTGTTCAGGATCTGCCTTTTAATGCAGCCACGGCAAAGCTGTTTTTTTTTTTTGTTACAGCAATAATATTGTGATGATAGTGAACCTCACTGCGAAACAATAGAGCTAAATCAATTGTTGATGACTCATTGTTGTTTATTTCGGCCCGCACCGTCATTTAATAAAAATAATAAAATAAAAAATTTCAACCAAAACATAAAAACTTCAATATAACCTGTGTTGCCTTTACTCTTTTTCACTTCCTTCCCTTGACAGAGTTTTAACGTTCTGAGCTCATGATGCGCAAGTTGAATAAAAGACCAACGAAGAAAAAGGGAAAATATTCTTCAGAGCAGAACCACGCATAAGAATCCGAAGAAAATGGGGAGGGGGTTGTTGGACTAATTACAGCCTACTGTAGCGAAGCTAGAGCAAGGCTGTACTGGCGACACTACGGTTTGTGTTCGAACTGCACGTCCCAGGGGGCGCTGTTTATTACGAGCTGAGGGCCCAGTGCATGTCTGAGGGTTGTCGTGTGATGTTCTACTAGATTATGCTGCGCGTTTTGCGCTTCCGGCACGACTCTAGCTATTTCACGCTATCATATGATGCCGGTGGTTAGTATACAACATATGATCAGCCCCGTCTAAGGAGCTTCAATAGAGAAGGAGGGAGCTTTGTGGCCAAGTTACAGACTTGCCAGCGAGTCAACCAGATCTCTTATGACTGAGACGCTCATTGGTGGAAAAGACGGGGGAGCACTGAGTTTCACGGGGAAGCAGCAGACGAACCGAGTTGCTGATATGCGATTGGTGCTTAAGTGACTGGCTGCAGCCATAAGAGACTCTTTACTGATATGCGATTGGTGCATGGGACAACTGGCTGAGAGCGATAAGAGACTCTTGAGCTTCAACGGGCTAGGCTACTGGCTCCCTCCTTCTCTATAGAAGCTCCTTGGCCCCGTCAATTCTCTTTCGACAGAGAAGTAAAATTACTGTTTCTCTCACGCCCATGGAACAAAGAGCATTAGTTAATTTCACCTTAATATACTCCGTTTATAGCAACCGTATCCAAGATACGACCGGCTAGACTTTAAGATTCTGCTGCCGCTGCTGCTCACCTCTGGCCATAGTATAGTCCCCAAATAACCAACCAATGAACGAACGGTAGAAGAACCGGCGCTGACCGGCCCTAATCTCTTACGTCATATGAATTTCATGTAACCTTTCGTTTCGCCGACACTAACCCGCAGACGAAGGAAGACGTTCGTTGGTGACAGTAACCCCTCACTGTGTGTCTCTGATTGTCCCCCGAGAACGAAATGCGAGAAATGATTGCGTTGTCATCCTGTATGTGTCGATAGTTGTATGTTTTTCCACATAAAAAATACCTAAAGGAATTGAGCGCTCATCACAGTCTCTTATATATGGGCAGTTAGGTAGATTGACCTAGATATGAAAATTCCAAAGCTACACCCAACACTATCAAGTAAATTTTTATTATCTTATACCTCAGATCAGGAAGGCGAGAGTGATCGATGAACTGACACACTTATCAAGCATGCAAGCAACAAATAAATCACAAAGTATATTAATATTTAGTGGGACGCGCGCTGCCAATTCTCCATTGACACGAAATATTTAAAAAAATACGTGCAGATAATAAAATTTAGGCATTGCGAAATGAAAAAAAGTAGCTAGAGTTAAGCACCGAATTGGCCAACGACATTTTGACAATGAATACCCCCATTCTTAAGCAGCATCCATGATACGACTACAGTGGTTATACGACACACAGTTAATACAGTGGGTTATAAAGACACTACTGATCGATACTCACCTGGAACCTGTCATCTGCGGAGTAGGTGAGCTGTCCCGCTGTGAGGATATGCAGATCCCGCCGCCTCATCCACGTCACCTGTGGAGACACAGCAGATCCAGTAAGATCCAGTTCAAGAAAAGACCGAACGGGAAGTAATATCCTTTAGCAATACTTTTTGCGTTGGCTTATTAATGCCTACTTTACATTCACTAACTTGGCTCTTGAAAAAGCTGTCAGTGACATTTAGTCCGGAAGAAAACATTCTTACTCATGCTATTCATACCGTCACTGATATTACGAGTATGTTATTCTATGCTGCAACTCAATTAAAAAACATACGATACATAATTGACGAATCATTTATATTAGCTGGTGGAGAAGTGCAGATGGTGTCAGGGGTTTTCAGAGAACTAAATAACGCTGTCAATAAAAAATGCCACAATTCGTCGCGATATATAGGTATCTTGTCGACCATGAAATTGTATAGCAAGAAAGATAATTATTATTAATCTGAGAGCAACTTGATTGATCACTGATTTGTCACCAAGAAGACTAGCGCCTCGATGCTGCAAGGGTTTCCAGAGAAATCAGCAATGCGCTGTCATTGAACACGTTAGAACATGTAGTGTTATTCACAGACACCGTTTTAGTGAATGAGGTGATATAGCAAATTAATTAATGAATTAATTAATGCAAAAACTCACGGATCGGTCCCCAAGATGGCGCACGACGCAGGGGAGTCGTGCGGTGTTCCCCTCCCTCACCACCACGCGGGGTTTGGTTCTTCCCATGCGGGGGCTCACGAACTTGAAGTGGGGACTGCCAGGCCTGTTGGGACCGTCTCCTGGGGAGGAGATGTACCCGGCGGTGTGGGTCCCCAGCAGGAGGAGGAGAAGCACCAGCTGTGTGGCTGTAGCCATGCCAGCTGTGGTGATAAGAGAAACAGTTGCTTGTGACTGTGGGGCACAGGGACAGCCAGTGGTGCTGTGACTGTCTACTAATTGAACAACAGTCTATAGATATGAAGACAGTTGATAATAATGTTACAGCTGCACATACACTGCAGAGCACAGGTACTCCCTAGATGACGGCACAGCTACCGCACAGAAATAGTCAATGACAGCTTAAAATTGGGTACCCGAGTAGTGTAGGAGGGGAAATCAATAATACTACACGTGTACGCATATTGAGGAGCGCAGTACAGCTAGAGCAGAAGGCTGTCGCTGCAAAGATCGAGGGAGAAATTATACGGTGCGGATCTGTGGTGGCGGCTGTAGGTCGGGCTCACACTACAGCCTTCTGCCGTCCGGAAGCAGGACAAAGCGGGCCAATGTTGGGTCGCTGCTCTGTAAACGTTACGAAGCGCACAGCTTTCAGAGTTCTAATTCCTTGTAAATTCCAATAGACATTCCAACCTTCATCAGAGACACTTCTTTTAGCAAACTTAGCTGGCGGCTAATACTTTACCAGCGGATTTGGCACACACACACAGCTGCTTTTATAAAAAGTTGCAACACACACACAGTTGCGTTTATAACGTCGCAACCAATGTTCGAACGCTTTGTACGGCACACAAGGAACAAAAGACTATAATGTGAATTACGCAATACCACAACTTCAAACATAAGATAAGAGTACCGGGGACAGAAGTACTTGATAAAACAATCTGTGCACTGGATGCATGCAGCGATCTTACAGCCACGTAGTAGTACTAACTCTCAGACTAGACAGTCTCAGTGGGGCAAACGCCGCGCATCTTGAAGGAGCCTGCGTGGGTACTTCCCCATCAGTTAGGGGTGCAGCGGCAACGCTCGAGTGATACTTCAAGGTTTGGATCGCAGGACACACGAACTTTTCAGCACAAATACAACAAGCAAGAGCACCACTATTTTAACACGTCACGTCGTCACTGGCATGCAAGGGATCAGCACTGCCGCCATTAAGAACAATTGGCTGCAGTAACAAAAAGTTGGCCAGTCAAACTAAAGCAACGCGACAGCATGAGGAGAGCGGCAGGACAGAGGGCGGTAACTAGCGTGTGGTGCAAGCTGCATGCTGATGGGGTCAGGGGGTACGTCACATGTTAACGGGGGACGGGAGGGGGGGGGACGCTGAGAAGTTCGTGTGCGCAGAGCTGTAGAACACAAGGGCAATGGGTGGTTGTTCTTCATCGAACAGATCCAAGCGCTGTAGATCAGTTAGCAGAGACGGTGTTATCTCCCTCTTGTTCTCTTGCTGCAGGGATCAGCTTGGGATTCGCTCGAAAGTAGCGAACTGATTATTTTCTCCAGCAAATTTACACAGCACGCTGCCAATAGGCAGTCCGAAAGTTTCACCAGTCGGGTGTGCTCCTTGAAGTTGAAACATTAAATGGGATCAACAATAGGAAAAAATTTCCTTAGGGTATAAGTATAGCATAGGATAAGTGGCTAGTGATCGTGCTTGCGTGCGTGCATGATCGTCTCTTTGGCTGAGATTCTTCCCCCTTTTTGTTCTTTTTTCTCAGTCCTCTACATCCTACTGACATACTGGCAATAGCTCATAGAGGGCCGGGGCGTAAGTTCCGGTGCCTCTATGGGAATGGGCCTCTTGGTCCGTCTACTGTCGCCTATCTAATCTCAACACATTTGCTGCAGCAAGGCTCCCGTAGGCGATTTTTTCCTGAACCTTTCAGCAAGTACAGTCTCAAGGCAGCCAATAGAGTGAGTGTTATGTTAGGGAATGTTCGATTGGAACCTGAAAGTTGATCTAGGCCAAACCTACTTGACTTAACGTGTCCGAAACTGCAGACAGGTGTCCCGAATTCGTCCCTTTTATTCAAGTTTCATTCGTTGAGTCAAAATTTATCACCCGTGAGGCTTCTAAAAACTCAATATTACTTTGTATAATTGAGATTTCAGTCGGTTCAACTTGAGTTGGTCGCTTCTAACACCTACAAAACGATTCAAAGCGACGAAACTAAAGTCTCTGTCAACAGTGCCGGACAAGTTAAGTCAAATGGGCTTGGCTTAGCTAGACTTTTAGGTCCCAAATCGATCACGCCCTTAGTCCCGCTTGATTTAAGCTAAGCACATTGAGTTTATGTCCTAATCGAACGCGCTTTAAGTTAAGTTGCAGGGCGCTCATCGTACATCGAAACCATTCATTTCTTTATAGCACATCTGAATAGTGTGAGTATAATGTAAGTGCATCGTCAAGGGTATGAGAACATATCGAACGATTTTTATGAATTATTTGAACGCACAGTGCCTTAACATTCTTTAAAACGTAATTTGTAGTAAGCGTAATGTGCCACGAATTTCCTGTATCAACTGACCAGTGTCTACATACAATGTGTGTGTGTGTATGTTACAACGAACAAGCCGAACCCAGCGTACTGCTTCGGTAATAAGTGAGATGAATCATCAGTTTCATATACGGGTTGATTCAAGTCAGATATGATTAGGTTAGATAGGGTAGGTTATGCCATGGTAATTAGGGTTCAGCAAGCATTACGTTAGCCTAGGCTAGATTAGGCACGGCTAGGCTGAGTTATGTCAAGTTAGAGAATAAAAAAACTGAGAACATAACCTATGTAATACTTCAGAAGTACTCGTCGTAAACTTTTATAGTTATGCACGCATCTCTTATGTTACTGTACATTGAACTAATAGAACATGGCCTAGTCTAACATAGCTTAAAACAAACCTTTCCATTTAATGAATGAGTGATTCGATTCAGTTATTGGCTAGGCATTGCGCGCAATGCTTGGTGATGTACTCCCTGTAACGTGTACATGAAATACAGAGACTTAATATGAACTGCTAACACACGAGCAATTTTCACATGCTGCTCACATCCAAACGAAGTTCAAGTACATCACACACCTTAATTGATGCCTAATAATTATGAGAATAAACTTCACGGCACGTAAATTGTGAATTACGTAGTTGTTTCTAGGGACGCGTCTGAGTGCAACACCATCACAAACCATCACCCTTCGCCCCTCCCACTGAGGCCTGCGACCTGCCACGCCATTGGCTGCCTTGAGACTGTACTTGCTGAAAGGTTCAGCAGTGCTACAGGTACAGACGTTAATTCATGAGGCCAAACTACGGGTGTCTTCAAGCAATCAATAGGCAATAGAAATCAGAGACACCGAACCAACGTTTATCTGCAAGCACCAGAAGTTTAAACTAGTGTGCATGCGGAAACACACAGCCTACAGCATAGCCCAATCACACGAGACAATAGCTGGCAGACACAGAACTATGGCTCTAAGACACAAGCTTGACTAAACCCAGATGAGTCAGTGTGGACACACAGGTTACTTTTACCTATAGATGCTCGCCTTAGTTTCACTACAGCAGACACTTAAGAACAGATGTCAGTCTTCAATGAAGCTCATAAAAGAAATTGTAGCCTCCTGCCAATGTAACGGGATGTTCCAACAACGGTATAGCACAATAATTAATTGTAGCCTGAACGTAGCCAGGCACGTACATATTCTGTCGAGTGCACTGGCAACGTGCGCACTATGTACTGTATGTGTGCAGGCCAAAGCTCTAATAAATAAAATACACTTTCTGTAAATTCGAATTTGCTCCACATTCTTAAACTTCCTGACCGCTTTAATTTTCCAAACTAGACAGTCTAAGCGCCGTAAATGCATCAAAGTTTTTTATATGGGATAAAAAGATATTCTAGCATTGTATGAAGGAAAAAAGTTAGAGAGTGAAAGTATTACAAGCTTTAGAAAGATGGGACGACTTTTTAACGAGCGCATCAGCTTAAAGGCATCTTTCTCATGCGCTACATTATTACTTTCCATTCTCATTTTTGACTGTTTCGAGAGTATTATCTACTATTCCAGAAAACAGAATTTTAATAACGCGTATAGATACGTTTTGACTTTAGAATGGAGTAAATAGTTTAAACTCATGCATTTATCCCTGGATAAACCACACGAACTTTCAATTAAAACAGAAAAAATACCTAGTAAAAATTTTCACCAGAACCGTCGCAACTGAAAACATTTTACTCAACTAAAATGCAACAATAAAATAATCGGTAAAATAAAAATCATCAAAGTCCTAAAATCAGTAAACGTTTCGAGTCTTTGCCCATCTTCAGTACATCTGAAAAATACAATGATATAATTGAAATTCAAAGTTAATAGGATACACAGCACTTGTAGCAAATCGAAATTGGAATGAATATAACTAAAACACACTAGTGGTTAACAATAAAAAGCGGATGGGCACTATTTTGATCACTTAAAACTGGTTTTTGTCGAGAGATGTAAAGAGATTCTAGGAGCCTGATGTCTGTACTATTGCATACTGCTAAGGATTTAAAATTATCAGATCGCACTAGCGTCCCCATGCTGGCGTACGGCAGAAAATGGTGGTTGGGCCAAAATGTTACTAGTATCTCCAGATACCGTCAGCAGCGCCAGGGCTAATACTGACCCCTCTCAAGTGACGTATGCAAAAAGACTTACTAAAAAAAATGGCCGACCAAATTCTAAATTTGACGTCTCGGAGAGCTTTTCTCACCATCAAAAAATTAAAATGTCTAAGGATAATCTTCGTTTTAAAACATTTTTACTTTATGGCAACTAGCCTATGTCAGATATGTTGTCAGGAGGGCGTCTAAAACGCGAATAATTGAAGTTACTCGCAGGGTCCAGATGTCAATGTCGTCCGTACAGTCAGAGAAAAAGATCAGCTATAGACTGTGAGCCGTGGTAGAACCGAGGTCATTATGCTGAGGCTAGGTTTTGTTCTATAGATATAAAGGGATTTTAAAGTTGTGAGCTCGATCGGGTAAGAAAGGTCAATAACGGAAAAGTCTTTCTTGCCGAAGGCATGGTTATTTTGTTTTGTATGAAGACGGGGAGCTGAATGTGTGGGTTTTGTGAGTGGTTAGGCGGTTCCACGGATATAACAAAATTCTGGCTAATACGAGCCTCATAACGCTGCCCAGTGCTACCGATGTATGAAAGCTTGCGACTTTTGTACTTAAATTTGTAAATAATATTTGACAGAAAAGGTGTGGGAGGTTTGTCTTTAAATTAGAGTAAGACGCTATGGTAAATTTGTTTATGTTTCTGTATGAAAATCTGAAGCTTATATGTGAGTAGGCTGTAGCAAAAAAAAAAAAAAAAAAAAAGAAATAAATAATGAGGTTACCGTATTAATAGTGGATTTATTGTAGTACAGAAGGGAGTGGAAGAAGTCCACCTTAACAACGTAAGGTTTAGTGATACCAGGACCGAATAGTTTGTCTGTCTAAAAAACAGTTTGCAGTAGTGGTCTAGAAGTTGCTGTGGACAGCCGTTATTTGTGAAAAATGGTCGAAAAAACTACTACATCTGAAAATATACGATAAGAGCAAGTTAGATAATATTACTTATCATAGCACTACGGAAAATACAAGACATAAGTAGCGACCGTGCGACACGGTAGGGAGCTGCTGCCCCCTCCCCCCACAGCTCGAGTCTCACTAAGCAAACGGCAACAAAATGTAAATAAAGCTGAGGAAGAAATAAAAGTTGCAGTGTAGCTGGAGTAATCTGAGGGTCAGTGAGACCGCCCGGAGTTTGCATTCTTTCCTTGATTGTGTGAGAGACTTGGGAGCGAGAGAGAGAGCCGAGGCGCTCACTGGCGGAAAGAAACACTCGCAGACACTTCAAAGACCGAGTCTGAAAGAACGAAGCAGTGCGTACAAAAGAGCACACAAGTGAATGAGGGAAAGAGCTGAGCATGGAGTGTTGTGTGTTTGTGTGGTTGGTGAGAGAAAAAGGGAAATGGGGGAACTAGGAAATGAAAGAGGGAGGGAAAGAAAATAAGCGGGGGAAAGAATGTCAGGAACCGGAAAGAATAAGCAGCAGTGCGTATGACAGAATGGAAAACTGGGATAGAACGAGTGGTTTGTGTTGTACATGTGAGTGTCAGTCCACTGGACCGGGAGTCGCTACACAAGGAAGAGGAAGTGAAGGGAACGACAGCGACGGAACTCGAAGCTGATGAGAAGGAAGACGAGGAAGAATACAGCAGGAAATGTAAAATAATTAAATACAGCGAGTTTATAGTTGGAAAACACAGTGGCAGAAAATTGAAGTAGGAGAAATATGACAAGACATAGAATGAAAAGGAACATGCAGAATGTTTTGGGTTCAACAATATCTGCAGTCTCGCGGTCCACACACTGACGGCACAGCTCCAGCTGTGGCTGCATAGCGTGAGTAGCCCAACAAAGGCTTAAGCTTCCTGCTGGAAAAAGATTTCAAAATCCTCGCTGATCCCAAGAACTTGGAGCTAATCCTCTTATCAGCCACATCAGCAAACACAGGAACCGAACGAAGTTTCATATTGCAGATGAACAGAGTTTCCGGAGTCAGGGGCCGCCATTGCCCTCCACCCAATGCCGGCACCGCGCCGCAGTTGCAGGCCTGGAAAGATGTCAGCAGAAGCCGTTTTGGGTGCTCAGCAGTAGAGTAACTGCCGTTAATGTCAGCCGTACGTAACGGGCGAGTGACGGTCAGCTGATGACGGACACATGACCTGAGGTCGTCAGGGATGAAAGACGGGCAGCTGAGATCCGCATTGCCGAACCCGCGACAGCGGCGGTCCCAATTTTGCGGAACATTTTCTCGAGGTCTCTCTTGTTCCGCACCATAAAACCATCGTGGTATTGCTATGACATCTTTAGTGCTCAGTACAGTAAGATCTTTACTTCGGCTTCCCTAAAGTATAATATCTTTCCCTATCGGAAACTGACAGGCAACTATGAAAGAGTATGGGTGGGCGTGTATAGTCGGATAATATCCGATACATTTCTGACCGATAATTATTGCTGCCTATGCTATAAATCTTCGTACCAGTGCCGAAAGAAAACCTTCACTAATGAGCATCAGACGATCCTCATTGTAACTACGGACCCGTGAGCCAAGTCACTACGCTGAGGGGTTACCCAGATTCAGTCAGTAAATATCGTCCCTAACACACTTCTCAACGTTGTTCAAAGAAGGCAGGATACTGAAAATCCGTCGAATATGAGCTTCTGGATGGATCGATTTTGCACCAAAAAACTCCTCTGAAAAGATGCAAGAAAAAACAACTAACAAATCTGTTCACTACTAGTTTGCCTCCCGAGGGGTATAGGATAAGTCATAGGCCACAGGGTTAGTTTAGTTAGGTTCGCCCATCTTAAGTTATCAGGAGCGATGACCCCAGGGAGATTGGGTAGGTTACCTTAGCCATTAGCTAGGCCTTCGGGACGTCTGCCTTTTGCGCCCACTTTGCTTCCTTCCATTTTCATGATTCTACTAATGATGTTCTGTTCTATTCTATCTGTTCTTTTCCAACTTGCTGTTCCCATGCACGTTGATCTCGAGGGGAAACACCCTCGTGCATGGGTTCCACACGTCAATCGACATACTACAGTATATGTCCCTTCTTTCTTCCTCTGTGGTATTACTTTTATGGTGAAAACGGAGACATAGACCGCAACAGTACAGTCAGTACTCGACTTTATAGGTCCAAAAGTGGCCTCTGACGCTGGCGGCCCAAAATGGGAGCTATTGTGAACATGTCCAGACATGGTCATGCAGGCAAGCGTCCAAGTGCGTCCTCGCCGTATCCAAGATACGTTCTCCGCAAGAAAAATGGAAAAATGTTGGGTACCTTGGAATTTTTTTCTCAGTATTAGATAGGGAGAAAAGAATAGCTCTTGAGAAAATCCCATTTTTCCGTTGCCAACTTTTGGCCGCCAGTAAATTGTGTAAAATTGTAAATTATCTCACAAAGAAAGAAAGAGCATACAGTATGTCGATAGGAACGTGGAAGCCATGCATGAGGGTGTTCCCACACAGATTCGACGCACATGGGAACAGCAAGTCGGGAAAGAAATGAAGAACAGAAGAAAGTAACATCAGTAGGAGTATGGAAGCGAAAGGAAGTGACGTGGGAACGATGTTAAGATATCCCGAAGGCTTAGCAAAAGCTAAAGTAACCTATAGTGTCGTCCTGAGGACGCTGCTCCCATAACATAGCATAGGCGAATCTAACTAACACACAGCCCTACGGCCTACGGCCCACCCTACGCCCTCTGAAGGGTTACTTATTTGGAACTCGATGACGAGGCGTGAATGGAAAGTCCAGTAATGAAGCTTTGAACCAGCTAAAGCCAAGCAGATGACCAGACACCTCAAGTCAGTCGTTCAGTCGTGGTGACGATCACCTTCTCAAGCTCTAATGACCTTCTGATTGAAAACCACGAATGTAAGGGGTCATCTCACTCACAGGCAAGGTCCTCATTCGACTCCCGGACGAACTGGGACATGAGCAGGACGTGGGACCCGCGAGAAGGCGCATAATGGTCCCCGCACCGGGACTACGAGCTTACCTGTGTTATTAGGGACCATTGGACAGCGCTACTATCACAGCTGTTGGGCTGAGGTGCCGTATTGAGTGTCTTCAGTTCCGACCCTCGCAAATGAAGGCGTGAGTCGAGTGTCACTCTTGCTGCAGATGTAACGAGGGGGCCCGAGTGGTGCAGTCTTTAACCGAGCCATTCGTTCCCTGAATTGTGGGGGGAGAATTGAAATATTTCACTGCCACTTTCTTCTTGAGGTTGGATTTAGCGAAGGCGTAAAGTGTATATTTCCGGGATATCACTTGCGCCATTCACTGCGGCATATATTCCATGAATTATTATGGGTGAAGGTTCGAAAAGTTTCGATGTCCAGAGTATAGATTTGCGCCAATAGCGAGTGATTAGCTTCGGAATAAAATACGATGTGTTCGCCACCCAGCAAGGCCCGTGCCTCATCTACAGAACAGCGATAGCTATCCTGCAACAGAAAAATATTAGCATGTTTCACAGCTGTCGTACGAAGCATTTCAACACTAGAAGGACCAAAAACTTGGAACTACCTGCAAGGACTGTGACCGTCAATTGATGGTTAAATAATCGGTCCTTCTAGGCAGTATTTATCTGTTTACAGTCAATAGTAATGCCAGTGCGCTCATATTTCATTGCGGTCTACATTAGACTAAAGAAATAAAAGTCAGGTAACGGGAAGTTTGTACCGCTCTTGAGTGACAAAAATATTTAGAACTAAAATTTTAAAAGTCGTTAATTCACCGGTCTGGTTCTTCTAGTGTTAATTCAAATAAATTTTTCTTTACCCTTCGGCATTATATATATATATATATATATATATATGGTGTCTTTACCATTTTGAATTGAGCGCCCAGAACTGAAGCCCCTAACGGGCTACAGCTCGTCGGATCATATTAACCCAATAGAGGAGGGGGAGCGGAGCCCACCACCCCAACACTGCCGGGCTAGCAGCCCCCACCGCAGAGAACACAGCGCGCGCTTTAATTGACTAAGTGGTTTGTGAATCCGCCCAGGCTTAGGTAGGTAGCGGACACGGTTACGAGGCTTTTTGTGGATTTGCTGCGTGGCAGAGTTATGCCGCGTGAATATGTCGGGCAGTCACGGTGGCGGTCGCAGTAACTGCAGTACCCTGCGCCTGTGACTGCCCCAGGGTCGGTAAATGCGTGAGAGCCACGGTTTAAGTAAAGTGGACGGCACCTTCTACTGGGAAACCCACATGTACTGGTTTGTGCAGCGGATAGAGGCTAACTTTCCCATATGAGAGGACGGCTGCAGTCGACCACGGATCGTCAAATGCTATGGCGTCATCGACGGAATGCTCGTATGCAGCAACCCGTGCCCCCTACCCTCCCTATTTCTGAGAAAAGTGAATGCCCCCACGGCAGCTGTGCAGATATTAAATGCTGAGTCAGAGTTTCAAGCGCCGTAAGAGCTCGCTTGCTTAGGTTGGCATTCGAACCTTCAAGTTCAGTGATATGAGTTCATCACTCTAGACAACCGCGGGTGGGGAACAATGAAGAAAAAGTCATTAGGTGATCCGTACACCGACGTAAAGGTTACATAAAACTTGGTGCTAGACCAATTGACGCCACACAGCACCACAAACCACTACGCCACACCACAACGTGCGCACACACGCACACACACCACAGGAGCAGATTAGGCAGGCCGTGTCTCTCACAAACGACGGCAGTAAAGCAGCAGCTAACGGCCGCGCCACAACAGCCGTACCCCCCACCGCCGGAACTGGGGGCGGGGGGAGAGGAAGGGGAGCGTTGGAGAGTCACACACGTGATTGGCTACCCGCAGAAATGGTGAAAATAATGCACGATATTACAGGTCTTCAAACTGCGGTCTGTTGCGTAGCAGCGACTCAGGAATGGTAATCCTCAGCCAACTGTAACACGAGGCACAGGTTGGCAAGAGTTCAACAATAACAAAGCAAGTCCTGGTATAACAAATCTCAGTAGAATTACCAGTGTATAAACCTTCCCTCACAGATAGACAGAGCATCCCCAGCCTTCACTTGGAGTTTGCTACTCTTTTCGGTTGTGAGAATCCAACGCAAGGCAACAAAATTCATGCCACAGGTTTGTAACTAGCGGTACGAACGTCACCTCCATGAGCTCGGACCGACGACTTGGTAACTTACTGAAGCGTTGAAGCATTTCTAAGACGTCAAGGACGAGCAGACAGTGACAGTCTTGGCCAGAAACGACCACTGTCGAGATTACCACCTGTCAGTAACTGCAGGATCAATTATTTCTGCATAAAAATATACAATGATATCTACCAGTGCGGTTTGACTGTTATTGTAGTACAGTATTTTGTTTCCAAGTGTTACGAGCTGCAGCAGCAGCAGCAACAGCAGCAACTATATACAGTATATTATGCTTATGACTGGCTTTTCTGACTCTTTTAATGCTAGTATTAAGACTCTATATATACGTCTGGGCTTCGAGAGACGGTTAGTAACTATCCAAATGAAGTATTAAGTAATAGCAAGACGTCCGAAGCGCTGCTAAGAAGAATCCCTCAAAAATCATTCACGGCTGACTCGAATACCTGCAGCTCCATACAGCCGAACGCTGACCCCAGCACTGAATTCCATGGCAACACACTTCTGTCACTTCTGTGTGAGAGACGACAACAGAACTGCCGAGTTTGGTACCAAGCAGGTAATGCAAGTAACAGTCTCCAAGGTACAGGGATGGGCTTCGGCCCTATAGTGATAGAACATATGACAAATGTCAATAGTCTCTTGAGGGTAACACGTGAAGACCCTGCCCACAACACCCACAACAGCAGCATGCCATGTATGTCTGACGTCAGTGCTAGAGGTGCCAGGATCGAGCCTGCCTTGCGATCTTTGTGGCATCCGGCGTACTGAGTCGGAATTTGCTTGGTATGTGGAGCTGCGTGGGGGCACCGGCCTGACCAGGAATAAAAGGGTGGGAGGCCTCGGGTCGTTGAACCTTCAGTTTCGGCGCCATAGTTCTTAACGACCCGGGGTCGGCTGCAGCTATACTTACTCCTCTGGGGCCAGTCGGCCTATATCTGCAGCACAAACCGGTGCGTGTGGGATTCCCAGCGGAGGGATTAGTCAAAGTTGACTTTACCTTTACCTTTCGAGTCTCCTCCCTCATCCGCCCTTCTGAAGAAAAAAAAAAACTAACCTACAATATTTTAATGTATTGGCGTAAGTCCTGGCTAACCAACCTAGCTAACCTACGACTCCTCACCGACAGAAACTGAAGCGTAACCCAAGCAAAGTACAACTTAGAGAAAACAAGAAAACGGCCATAGTAAATGAATCAATCATAATGACTCTTTTTCTTTCCTGAGACATCTAAATGATAATTATTATTAAGATATACCTACTAGATTGGCGGCGTGAGAACGGAGGAAACTCCATAAGGTTAACAAACCCCCATGCAACCAGCCCAGCAAGCGAAAAAAGAAAGAGATTAGAGATCACAGAATAGCTCTGTTTACAGATCGTTTAAAGCTGCCAATACCTGCACCAACAAAGGCAGAGCCATCAAGGCAATTCCAAACATCTACATAAGATGGAAAAAGAACGAGAATACTTGCTTGTACGGCATCGTACCGGTTCCAAGGCAAGCTCACGAAGAGGACTAGTACGCTGAGTATACCTCACCCGAGCAAATGAATGGCTATAGTTCATAGAGAGTTGGGCATAAGTCCCGGGGGTTATCTGAGAATAGGCCTGTTGGTCCGTATTCTGCCGTCTATCTATGTACTGTAATCTAAAATCCAAATAGTTTTTAACTGCGCATTCTAAAATTTCTAACTCATCTGTTCGACTGACACAGCGCAACAAAAATAATCTAATCCTCTTATTCTTAAATATCTGAATCTTCAGTAGCGAGTTTTCGATTCGAAATTTCGAATCGAGTTTCTTCATTTGATAATCGCACACCGATTAAGCTTGAGACGGAGTAGGATTGTTTTTGAGACGAATCGAAAGCCCACAATTGAGGTTGAAGACAAGTTAAGAAATATCTTAGCGATTTCGAGTGTATGCGTTCCGGACCGCGTCAATGGGAGACTTAGCAGCCCCACCTGAGCAGCACAGGTAGATCGTGGGCGGGTAAGCGTAGGTGGATAGCTGGAACACACCGCGTGAAATAGCGCAGGGTACACAATATCAAAGCAATTATCTGTATCAATAAAATTTCAATTCAAATATTAAACTAAGAACATTCAAACTAACAAAAGTGTCGACATAAAAACAGTGACGTTTCGGGATTAGATTCCCATCTTCAGAACTAAGAAATTAAAAATCTAAATGTAAGGATGTGAAACATTAAAACTAGAAATTTATTTTCATCTACTAGCTGGGAACAGAGGTGTTGTCGTGTGGGAGTGTGAAAGGTGAATGACTGAAGTAAGCTCGGGGGGGTCCTAATGTCAGTGCCGGTACAGTCAGGCAGTCAGG